>JAJJWW010011191.1:0-298033 GCA_023531295.1 Papaver armeniacum
GAACTTTTGATTGATCGGTGGAATGTTCGCGATTTTCCTCTTTTCACAAGCATGACCATGAAGAGAGGCTCTCAATAGTAGCTTTTAACCGCTGTTGCTAAGCTATAAAAAGAGCTCAAAATAGAAGACTTTTCTTCTCTCATCTGCTGTAGAGTAAACTCGATTCTTGATTAAATTTCGACTGCTCGAAGTGGGTCAGAAAGATAGTCAAAGGATATCTCGAGCAGGGCATTCGTCCGCCTTGTTCACTAATTGCATATATAGGTATAGTTGTTACTCCATCTCAAGTAAGCGTTACTTCATCTCAAGTTCTCATGCCAGAATAAATTGAGCGTCGAAAAAAAAAAAAAAAGGTAGTTTAATTGCTTACTTGCTAGAGTCAGGTCCGAAGGAACCGTCTGCCTTGCTATCTTTTATAAAAGAAGGAGAATGAAAGCTACTTTCTTGTTGGAAAGGAAGAGACTCGACTGAATGGAAGAGGAGTGGAGAGAAAGCAACTAGAAGTAAGTGACTTTCTTTGTACCTAAATTGTTTATATAGCATAGAATTTAACGGGGCACTGATCTCAAAAAAGGTCTCTATGTAGCATACACTTATATATCTTGAGCGAGGTCTAGCTCTTTAGTGTTGCCCAGATAAGAGTTAGTAAGCACCCTTATGCCTGATCTATTTGTTTATATATCTCCTTCTTAGTCCATTAGTCAATTAGATCTCTCCCCATGCTATATTCAATGAATTAAGGTACTTTCTCTCAGAGCAGCTCACGCCCTAGCAAATCACCAACTTTGACACTTTCAAGTGGTAAGATCGGTCGAGTGGTCTTAGTTGGAGATGGGATTGAATAACGAAAGAAGTCAAACAAAGTAAAAATGAGTTCAAGAAGGAAATTGTCTCTATTCGCTTGCTCTATTTTTTATATAGTTTCTATAGCTAAGAAAGCTATACATAGAAGAATTCAGGTCACAGTTGGGTGTGATAGAGCAGAGGAACTAGCACTGGTCAACTTGATTATAAGTTCTCTCGATCTGAATGACGGCTCGCAGTTGATTTAATTGAAGCAGTTGATCTAGTAGAGGCGTATCTCACAGTTGGTTTAATGGAATCTGTCTCTCAAGGAGATGGGTAAAGTGTTAAAGAAGACTCAAAGTGGAGCATGGTCTTCTGTTAGATTAGGTGGGCTAGGTCCATATGCTTCGAGTACTTTCAGTACCTCTACGGGCAAGAAAGCTATACTCTACCGAGAGCCAAAAGTGGACGGTAGAGCTTGTGTTCTATTTGTTTATATAGTGACTCTAACTAACTGAAAGTTACCAGATGATCCAAAGATCTAGCTCCGATCAGGTTGTTTACTTACTTGTTTGTCACGAAGAATGGAATATGGAAAATCCTGCTATAGAAGAGTAGGAGCGGAAACAGAAAGAAGTCAGGATCACTCTCTTCTCGTACATTGTGACTTCTGAGAGAGATAAATAGCGACGAGCGCTCGTCTTCAAGTTCTATATTGGAAATTACATGAATAGATAGCAATTACATAGATAGATAGCCCATAGAAGTAATGTCATATAATAGAAGAGTCTCGCAATCCAGTTCCACGGTCCCGAAAGATTCATGGAATTCAGACCTTAACTTGGAGTATAGCCAAGTGGCAAGGCACCGGTTTTTGATACCGGCATGCAAAGGTTCGAATCCTTTTACTCCAGATTGACTCGCCAGAAAGTTGAACTCTTTCTCTTCATTTAGAAGGCCTCTCCAATGCAAGCTATAGCTCGAAGCTGTCTCTACTGGATCGCATCTGTTTTGTATCTAGTTCGTAGCGGGAATAAACTCGTATAGAAAGAAATGCTTTATCTTAAGAGCACTTGAACTGAGAGAGCAGGTAGAATTCCCTATAGTGGGTCGTTTTATCTTAAGAGTACTGAACTTGAACTGAGAGAGCAGCCAACCTGGCAATCCAATTCCGATCAACAAAACTTGGAGGGATGGCTGAGTGGCTTAAGGCATTGGTTTGCTAAATCAACATACAAGATTATTGTATCATGGGTTCAAATCCCATTTCCTCCGGTTGAACGGAAAAAGAGCAAGCTACTCCTTGTAAAGCGCTCGAAGAAAACTTTAGGAAAGAAAGTGGCTTGGGTAGCTCAGCTGGTTAGAGCAAAGGACTGAAAATCCTTGTGTCAGTGGTTCAAATCCACTTCTAAGCAGCAGGCGAGACGGATTTCCTCAAGTTCCTGCAGGGTGAGAGACGAGGTGTAGCGCAGTCTGGTCAGCGCATCTGTTTTGGGTACAGAGGGCCATAGGTTCGAATCCTGTCACCTTGACTGTAGATCCTCTCCTTTCAGTCGAGTCACTAAACTCTCTGTCATTGTCTGATTTTTGGTCATAGATTACACTCTATCTGATGTATCTACTTATCGTATTCTTGCCCCTGCTCGGTAGTTCCGTAGCAGGTTTTTTCAGGCGTTTTCTAGGATCAGAAGGAACCGCTATAATGACCACCACGTGCGTTTCATTCTCTTCGATCCTCTCTATGATAGCCTTTTATGAAGTCGCACTGGGAGCTAGTGCTTGCTATCTAAGAATTGCTCCATGGATCTCATCGGAAATGTTTGATGCTTCTTGGGGCTTCTTTGGCGACCGTGAAGTCACCGGATGAATTGCCGAGTATATAGATCAGATCCGGACGCTGCTCTTGCTCCGCGGCGATACGGACTCGACCTGCTCCTACCCACCCCAGGGCACCATAGCATGTCGGGAATAAGGGGGGCGACATACTGGGCGTAACCACTCCCTTGGGGGCTGTACCGCCCTGCCTTTCGATCGATACACAGTTGAGGAGGCCGATCACGAACGTTACAGGTGTGGGAGCGATCCTGGTCAGGGAAGGCTAAGACGGCGCCTCGCATATGGGTAGCAAGAGGGCGCTTATGCCCCGACGATGGGGCCTTATGGGGAAGGGCCCAATAAGGACAGCACACCCCCCACTTTCAAGCGCACCTCTGTATCGACTGAGAATATGTTCTAGTCGGTGGAACCGGTGAACCACGCGAGCTGGTTAGATGCGTGGGGCAGAGGGCTCGTAGTACCCCCTTTGATCCAGCCTCGGAATCACCTACTCAAGGGACAGGCCTGACGGCAGGCGGTGGACTCTTTCAGGGAAGAAGGGGCCTAAGAACGGCAGATGCCGTACACTTGAGTGACAAAGGAAAGAGCGAGACCTCTTTTTCCGTTCAGACTGCAGAAAGATCAAGTTGGTGAGCCGTGTGAAGGTCAACCTTCCCGCACGGTTCGGAGAGCACTGAATTAGAATGAGAGCCACGGAACTCGCTCGATTCGCAGATTGGTCTGACTCGTAATTCACTTCTGACTCCGTGTTCGATAGCCTGACCGTCGTAATGTTAATTGTGGTTACATTCATAAGTAGCTTGGTCCATCTTTATTCCATTTCATATATGTCCGAGGATCCGCATAGCCCTCGATTTATGTGTTATTTATCCATTCCTACTTTTTTTATGCCAATGTTGGTGACTGGAGATAACTTTCTTCAATTATTCCTGGGATGGGAGGGAGTAGGTCTTGCTTCATATTTGTTAATTCATTTCTGGTTTACACGACTTCAGGCAGATAAAGCAGCTACAAAAGCTATGCCTGTCAATCGAGTAGGTGATTTTGGATTAGCTCCTGGGATTTCGGGTCGTTTTACTCTCTTTCAAACAGTAGACTTTTCAACCATTTTTGCTCGTGCTAGTGCCCCTAGAAACTCTTGGATTTTTTGCAATATGAGATTTAATGCCATCACTCTAATTTGTATTTTACTTCTTATTGGTGCTGCTGGGAAATCTGCACAGATAGGATTGCATACTTGGTCACCCGATGCTATGGAGGGTCCCACGCCAGTATCCGCTTTGATTCATGCAGCTACTACGGTCACTGCTGGCGTTTTCATGATAGCAAGGTGCTCCCCTTTATTTGAATATCCACCTACGGCTTTGATTGTGATTACTTCTGCAGGAGCTACGACGTCATTCCTTGCGGCAACTACTGGAATATTACAGAACGATTCAAAGAGGGTCATAGCTTATTCAACTTGCAGTCAATTAGGCTATATGATCTTTGCTTGCGGCATCTCTAACTATTCGGTTAGCGTCTTTCACTTAATGAATCACGCCTTTTTCAAAGCATTACTCTTCCTGAGTGCAGGTTCGGTCATTCATGCCATGTCGGATGAGCAAGATATGCGGAAGATGGGAGGGCTTGCCTCCTCCTTTCCTTTGACCTATGCCATGATGCTCATGGGCAGCTTATCTCTCATTGGATTTCCTTTTCTAACTGGATTTTATTCCAAAGATGTGATCTTAGAGCTCGCTTACACTAAGTATACCATCAGTGGGAACTTTGCTTTCTGGTTGGGAAGTGTCTCTGTCCTTTTCACTTCTTATTACTCCTTTCGTTCACTTTTTCTAACATTTCTAGTACCTACTAATTCATTCGGGCGAGACATCAAGAGATGTCATGATGCGCCCATTCCTATGGCCATTCCTTTAATACTTCTGGCTTTCGGGAGTCTCTTTGTAGGATACTTGGCCAAAGTGTGACCCGTTAGCCCATAAGTCAGTACTGTGACGAAGCGGCTCTTGCTCACCCGACACGATCGTACGAGGTCACAATTCACCCAGATCATCCACGGTGAACAAGAATTGGGGATCGGATGCGGGCGAAATTCCCGCCAATGGCTGAGATGTTCAGTCGACTCCCTCACATGTAGGACATATGAGTTCTTTCAGACCTTCCTTGTGGGACAAGAAAGAAAGTCAGTTCCTCCCTATGGGGTACGAGTGAGCAGAAAAGGGAGGAGGAAAGAGGCCCTGGTGAACCGTTAAGTGAACAAGTGTAAGCTTCGCTGCCCGACAGTCTTAGGTACTGACCACACTGAGGGACAGGCCCTGAAGCGAAGGACGGGAACGAGCGGAATCAATGTGTTCCAATTTCTGGCCTTGCACCGACCATCCAATGGACCATGGACTAAACGGCCACTGCCTGAAAGGACTATGTCCAGGGGACCGCCGCCCCCCCACAAGGTACATCTCGCGCCTATGGGCCGCTATAACTATCCAAGAAGACACTCGAAACTGGAACGAAACCCACCCGTTGGACTATCGAGCTAGAAGTCCTACGATAGAGGACCGGGATTCTCTAAAAAGCCAAGGTCATGGGTGGCCAAGAGGGCCCACTTAGAGACTTGGGATCTCAGCAGGCGAAGGTTGGCCGGCGAAAGATAATCAACTAGTTCTGATCTGAGTAGGCTCATAATAGGGAATACCTTAACCCTGGGAACCGGGGAACCCACCAGAGACTGTCCTATTTCGAAATCCTCCAAGTAGTCTTTTTGGCCGAAGCTGACTAGTTGAAACGAAGAAGTAGCCGAGAGTTCCTTCGTAACCGGCTAGTTGCTTTTTCCGTAAACCCTTCTTCTGTTTATATAGATCGGAGCATCAGCCTCATGAGTCTAACTAGCTGCTCATGGCCGAGATGCCTTATGTGGAACAAACAGAATTCATATGGTGTCCTACGATTTGGAAATACCGAGCAACTATCCGTAAGTTTCTTGCTCTATATATTAACTAGTGGAATAGGACCTCCCGGGAACTCCCATCTGATCGTAACTAAAGACAAAGCAATAGTAATTTAGCCTGCGTAGAGTTGGCTCAAATGCTTCGTTCGTGAAAAGTGGAGTATAACAAAAGAATGGGATAATATATCGGCCCATGTACGCCCTAGGAAAGCAAGTATCCTCTATACTAAAGGGAGCCACACCCTACGGTGGACCTTAGCTCGGCTATAAGTCTCAAGTGATCGCTAACGAAGTGGAATAGAAACTAAAGTCTCGCTCTTGTAGTAACTCCGGTTAACCATTTCAATAAGCCCAATTTTAATGATGAAAAGATGCTCATATAAGGCGCGGTTCGATATCAAGATGGAAACATATGATTTCAAAGTGTCGGTCATCTGCAGAAAGGCTATTTGGAACAAGATAGAACGAAATTATCCTTCAAGGCGAGATCGAGACACATTCAATTGCACAAAAGGGAGAGTTCGAAAGGATGTCATTTGGCACGAGAAGCAAAGCTTGGATATGTTGTCTTTCAAGAGCTAGGGCCAAGAGCGGTGGTATTTGCTTTGTCTTCCGCAGTGCTGCGGGGGAAGCTGACATGCCGACCCCTTTTTTAATTCCTTCATTGCATACATTCTTTGGAGAAGACGACAAGCCCAACAAGCAACGGCTCCTACCTATAAGCGTTGCGCGTTAGCACGCGCATCCGTTTTCTTGGACCACAGAAATTGCTTGCTTACTTTTACTTATCACCAGGGTCTAGCATAATCGAGAAGACCAAAGAATCCAAAGATTACTCTTCATCTGACCTCTAGCCCTAGCATTATTAAGAAACTCTGTACTCATCCCCTCTCTCTACACATAAAATAGACACTAATAGGGAATCACTCCCGAAGGGTAATAAACTTGGGTTTCCCGCCTTCGAAGCGTATAGAAAATCTTGATGCTTAAGAGTCATCCGCCGACTTTATTAGATGCATTAGGTTCGAGACTTACTGGAGGACTCGACTAGGCTAGTTTGTTTGATGATGCATGAATTGTGGGAACTATTCTAGAGTCTGGAAAGTACCTTGACCCCTTTATTAGCTGAATGTGACTGATTGATTAGTCTTTTCTCGTCGGAAACCGGGACGTTCTTGATTGAAACGGGAAACCATCTGTGAAATCCTACTGCCCCTTTCTCGAAACCTGGGATCATGTGACCTAACTGTGAAGATTTTAATGACTGAAGCGGGCGAGGGTGCTCGGCTGACAGGGAGTTTGGGGAAGGTCAATAAGCAATAAGTGACTAGTGAAGATTACTAGGTTTCTTAAGTAAATTGCTCCATACACATGATAGAGGAGGAATAGATTACGGTTGTTGGTCCGTGGTCGATATCAAGAAAGGCTCTTCAATCTTTTAAACAAATCGAGACCAAAATGGGAAAAAGAGAGACGAAGAGAAAGGAATAACCAATCGATGAAGGAACATGAAACCATTCTGTTTCAATAGAGGTACGGGAAACGGTTAGGGGTAATGAAGTAGGTGAAGTCGTTGAATTTTGCGAGCTGTTCCAACCACTGCTAGATGTAATTCCAAGAGCCGAACGAGAATGAATACCACACAGAAGAGTCAAGACGGGCTCCCTAATAGAATGTTTAGTTGATCCATTCCGGATCGATCGAATTGGTACGAGAAGTTGCAACATAGGAAAACCACAGAAAACACGACTTATTTGAATAACCGTGACCTACCAATTGTAGAAGTAGGATTTTTGGCAAACAATAAGCACTTAAGTAATACAATTCCAGTGTACCATCCTCTTTCTCATTTCGAGGAAAAGGTTCAGTAGGAGAAGGAAACAACAGAGGGATCCGAATCGAACCTAAATGGGAATGACATGAAAAGTCTTTTCAAAACCTATCATTAAGGGCGTGATGACGATATACGAGAGGAATAGAGAAAACTCGTGATTGGCGTAGAGGGGAAGATCTCGTTTATGGAATAGTTCAAGAAAGAGTCGTCTCAATTTCTTACTTATTCCTTCTAAATCATTCACTTCTCGACTGAACGCCGTAACATCGACTCCTTTTACGCAATTATGAACTAACCTTTCTCGATTCCAATGCAACTTCTCCTTTTTGAGGAGAATTCTCAAACTACGCGAGCCTCCCGACGAAGCCAACAGAAATCCTATCCGAATACAAAAGATAAAAGGCAGTTTCATTAGGGTCGTATACCGTCGCTTTCGTTGCTGGAACTTCTGTTCCAATCGGCATATAGATCCGTAAATAGATTTGTATGTATAGCCACTTGATCGTGCTCGTCGTTTCTCGAATAGAAAGAAGTATCTTTTTTCGGGAACATGGTCAAGAGAAATTCTTCTCATTCGCTATTTTTCATCCACCGATGCTGAAATTGCTCCAGGTTGCCATTCTCATATGAGGTTATTGGCAAGCTTGTCGGGCGGCACGAAGTGATGAATCATGCTCAAAGATGAGCCGATCCTTCGTTAGGGACGGTTTATAGATCATCAAATTCCCACAAATTCCACGAAAAGTGGGTCCATGTAAATGATCGAGACTCGCAAAGAACAACGCTCCTTGCCCATATTGAGTTCGGGAACCCAAAGGCAATCGTTGAGTGAACGTATCTTCTTTGTGTTAGACAGAAGAACACCCAACATAAAGATGCACACTCCTCCATGTGAAAGATGAATCTTCATTCTCCGCGCCCGCTCACTTCGACCTATCGCGTGGTAAAGAGAAGAGAGTACGAAAGAATAGTAAACAGAGCACCCATGCAGAAGATTCTAAATATGACAAGTCACCCTTGGATTCGAGAAGAAGGAAATGAAGAAGAGGAACGAAAGGAAATGAAGCGTTTCTAGCTCTATTTTTGGATGAGCTTCTCCCAATTATGTATGGTAATAGAATAGGACGGCTTGCTTCGACCAAGACTCCACTTTTGGCTGGTCGATGGAGCGTATGAATTTCTTTGGAATGTAGATAGACAAAAAGAGGGAATACGAGAGATAGAAATAGGAATTATAGTACCATTGAAAGAAGGGGCACACTGTGGAAACATCTCTGACAAACCATTTCAATAAGGTGGGTGCTGCCACAAAGGACGAAAGGACGACCATGGAAGTAATGAAAAAGAAAAGTTAGGTTGGACCATCGCTTCATTCGAGAACAAAGCTTCTCTAGAGAAGACGCTCAAAGTAAACGCGAATAGTTCAGTGAACTTTTACCCATCTTGCGGTGATAGGGAATGCATGTAGTCTCGAGCCAAATAACGAAAAGGGATCAAGAAAGCGAAGGATAACATATTGATGCCTACTAGACACAGAAGATCTCAGGATGATTATCTACCGCCTCGTGCTCGCGCCACAACCATCTCTTTTTGATAGGTTCTATGGAACGATGCCTCTTTGCTTCATATGGGAGAAAAGAATAATAGATATGCCGGTCATTAGAAGGAAGAAGCGCCGAGGAGAAAGAGTCCTCGTGTATCATCTGTCGCAAAACTATGAACGGAAGCTAGCAACCCGATAGTATTGAAGAGGTTCCTAAGACACAGGATAGAAGAGTGACAATATTCAAGCAAGGTCCAAGAATTCAAGTAGTAGAATGTTGAATGAATACAAAGTGGCTAATACCCGAGGCATAAAAGAAGCATTTTCTACGCGGATCCGAAACCACCAGCCACCCCAACCTAATTCATGATGAGCCCACCAACTTCCGGCAAGATGCCTACGGTTAAAAAGCACCGACATGTCAAGATCCAAATTCGAATAGGTTCCTGTTCCTCGGGTCGGAAACCACTGTGCTGCGCAGCCATGGCCCAACAAAGAGACAAGTAGTGGTGCCTACATCTTTGAATTTGTGAGTCGGGATCCGACGCATCCGGTGAGAGCGAAGCAAGGTTCCATTCTTTTGGCGGCATCATTCCGCATTGGCGGCGAGTGACGTGCCACAATCCCATTCAAAATTTTGGATCTACATAGTCCAAAGCCCATAGCAAGGGCGATGTCTCCCAGCATATATGCAAGGAGGATGTATAGCTAATATAGGATCTTGTAATACGGGGTTTGATTTAAGCGGTTGAGACGAACGAAGAAATTGAGAACAAAAGGATCGAACTCGCTAATAGGAAAGGAGAGAAAAACAAAGCAATGCCAACAACGACTACGTCATTCCATTGTTTCATCGATAGACGAAACTCTCTCTTTGTCATCTCGTGCCGGATGCAAGAAAGAACTCATCCTTTTTCCTTGGCCGAGTTGTGAGTTCCTCACGAAGTTCGAGACAAAGGAAAAGAAAAGAGTTTCCCTAGGGCCTCCTCGCTTTGAGACATTATGGCTCTTGGGCGACCCCGGTAACAAAGAAGGAATCCATACAAACTTGAGATCCAACACCATGATAAAATACTACCTTCATGATTAGACCATGTCCCCTGAGATTTGATAAATGAAAGGTGCATTAGCGGTTAATACGTTGTAATTGGATAGGTTATTAGGAATATGACAGAACGAAAAGACCAAGGAAAGGAAGAAGAATACACAAAAATGCGGGTGATGCTCCAAACGCTGGTGTTTGTTTCTTGTTGTAAGTGAATGCAATGAAAAGACCCGGAAATAACGAATAATGAGAGAATTCGTTTATTGACATTGCGTGCTCATTTCCTTCTGCTTTGTCATACAATAATTTTGAAACTAGAATAAGTTGGGCTCTTTTTTTAAAACGGTGATGGCAAATATGCAATTCATCAATCTGTGTTTGGGACAACCTCATATTCTCAAATTGTGTTTACTATTGCTAATGTCCACTTTTTGATACTAATCCCTGTGGAGGACGTTGTTCGACCATTAATTCCCTCACGTTAGCTCTAAGCGTACACTCAGTTTGAGATCCTCAAGGCCTGAAACAAGTTTATGATTGTGCTTTTGCCCCAAAATTAAAGCAGAAAACTTTTGGGTTGTGCACCTGAGCTTAATTAAAGCAGATTTCTCTGTGTTACATAAGCTAGCGAAGCGCTCACCATAGTCTTGGCCAGGTTGGCCTTAATAAACTTTGCCTTGCTTGCCCCCTGCGATAGATCTCTTCAACAATAATGGCTTTATTCGTATTTTTCGCCTGAACTTCACTGGTCACTGGTGTAGGCTTTGTAGCTGTACTGCTCATTTCTTAAGAACCATTTTTGGGAACCATGGTTTTTTTAGGGGGACCATGGTCTTATTAGGCCACCTTCCCTATAGTTATAAGGGGTGTCCTAAAGTGTGGAAATGACTAACTACCCTTAACCTAATTTAATTTAAAACTAACCTAATAACCACCTATATATATATATATATATATAACCTATATATATATATATATAACCCCCTCCCGCCGCCACCACCTCCGACTACCACCGAGAGAAAATTTCAATTTTTGGTAACTAATCATTACTAATCATTAAGTTGGTCATAAATTTGGGAAAGTTCAACTAATCATTATGAATCATATTAATCATTACTCATCATTAAGTTCGGTTGTTGGTAATAAATTTGGGAAAACCTAACTTTAAGTTGGTTTGATCGTAAAAAGTTTTGATTTTTTTTTGTAACCGAACTATATAGTTTGGTTTGATCGGAAGGAAATTTTTCAATATTTTGTAACCGAACTTGTAACTAATCATTACTAATCATACTAATCATTAAGTTAGGTTCTTGGTAATAAATTTGGGAAACAAGTTCGATTTGATCGTAAAAAGTCTTAAATATTTTTGTAATCGAACTATTTAGTTCGGTTTGATCGCTGAGGAAAATTTTCAATTTTATAACCGAACTTCTTACTGGGTAACTAATCATTAAGTTCGGTTGTTGGTAATAAATTTGGGAAACCGAACTTAAAGTTCGGTTTGATCGTAAAGGTTTTTTGTGTCAGAAGAAATTTTTTATTTTTTGTAAGAATCAACTTCTTAGTAACTAATCATTACTAATCATACTAATCATTACTAATCATTAAGTTAGATTCTTGGTAATAAATTTGTAACCCAACTTCTTATTGGAACTAATCATTACTAATCATATTAATCATTAACTATTTTTTCTGTAATAGAATAACTAATTATTACTAATCATACTAATCATTAACTAATTTTTTTGTAATAGATTAACTAATTATTACTAATCATACTAATCACTAATCATATTAATAATAGAGTAACTAATTATTACTCCCTCTGTCCAGCTTTTTATCTGTCTAATTTCTATTTTGGTCTGTCCGCTTTTAAAATCCCTCATGTTTATAGACATATTTTTCCCTTTAAACTATCAAATATACCCTTTCTTTTTTATAATTATAAAACCATTTTTAATAAAACTTAATTCAAAATCATAAATGTCATTATCATATATAAGGAAAAAATCCATTCAATATATTTTTATATTAATTGTCATTCCTTTTAAATAAAAACATTAATGGGTAGTTACAAAATTCTAATTTTGGATTTTAATAAAAGTTTAGATTTGCTTTTTATTTCTTTACAATATTTCCTAAAACAATAATACTATCCAAATTAGAGTTTTTAATATTAATAATTTTAATTTTGGTAATAACATAATATTAAATAGGCTAGTCAAAGGCTAGTCATGACATTTCATATGATTTCCTTAATATTTTGACAAAGTCAAAGCGGACACTTAAAAGTGGACGGAGGGAGTACTAATCATATTAATCACTAATCATACTAATTATTAACTAATAACTAATTAATCATTAAACAAAATACTCTATTAAGAAAAACATTTAGATAAGGGGTGACTTAGGATTACTTGTAATGTCTTACCTAAAAATAGAATCATGGTCCCCCACAAAAAAAAATCATGGTCCCCAAAGAATGGTTCTTTCTTAAGGGATCATTTTAAACTTTCCGAAGACGGGTGCCCAAGCCATAATTTTCTCAAAATCCAACAACCCGCAAAAAAAAAAGCTTATCTCTTTTTTTTTCTTCATCTTTTTCAGTCTCTCTCCAGGTATGTACTCTCTCTAGAGCTGGCAAACGGGCGGGCCGGGCTGGCTTGTGACCAACCCGCGGTTACGGTAAACACGGCCAAAGCTTGCGGGTTGAAATTTTTCACGGTGGTCATTTCTCAACCCGCACCCGTCCCGGTAAAGCTTATGTTCACTGGGCTAGCCCGGCTTTTTTATTTAAAAATAAAATTAAATTAAATTAAATTAATTTGTGACCACATTCGAGGTCCATCTACCCAAAATCTTCATCAAAAGACAAAAATTATCAAACCCTAACATTCATCTAATTCATTTGATAAAGAGTCATAAAACTCAAATTGTTTTCTTTCTTTCCGGAAATCTTAATAATATCGTGATTAAACAAAAATCTCAAAAAACTAACACAAACCCAGAATCAAATACAACAAAGCATAAACGAGGTATTAAAACCCCGATTTTTTTTTGTTTTGAGGAAAAAGGAGTTAAAAATATGAATTAAAAGCAATTCATATCACCAAAACCTTCACGACCACATCAATACTTTCTTCAACTTCAATCCATCATCCAACCGCATCACCTTTTTCTTCTCATAGAGCATAATCATCATTCATCAAAGTTCAACCGATCTCAAAATGGAGCCATCGCCAAGCAAAAGCTCATCGCATCGCACAAAATTCATCGATTACAACATCTAACATCACAGACTAGAGCTCCATTCAAACTCAAGATTCAAACATCAATGGCAAAGAGCAAACCACTCTGTCGTTCACCACCGCATACCCTCGTTAACCTCCCTATCAAGCTTGAAACAACATTTAGGTTCCATCCTCGTTAATCGCCCGCATCACCGTAACACCCATAGTTCAAGTCCAAATCTCCAATCAAATCAGTAAATATCACAAAATCTAAATTAATTAAGCAAATCAATTTAAACAAAAAACCCGATTTTGTAAAACCGATTCAATTAAGCAAATCTATTCAATTTAAAAATCAATATCTTTGCTTGGAAAATCTCTATTCCTTTAAATACTCAAACTAAAACACCATTTCAAACTAAACCCCAAATTTAATCGTTGTTGTTGAGAGAATTGAAGTGATTGGCTTGAATCTCAATCCCAAAACACCCAGAGATCCCCTTTCAATTCACGACTTCTTCATATTCTTTTTACTTAATTAACTTCAATAACTTCATTACTAACACCAATTGAACATTTTACCTCAACTCTCTGTCCCAATCTCACCATTATCATCTCTAATCCTACACCACCCAAGAACACGAAAGAAGAGAGGAGAGAAGAAAAAAAGAGAAGAAAGAGAACGATGTCTCTTGATTTAGTTTTAGGTTTAGCATTCTATACCTTAAACGTAGGGATAGGATTAACCCTAGATAATCCAACGGTGAAAATTAATTGTTGTTTATTATTATACACGGTTAACAGGATTACCCGCGGTTTACTTGTCGGGCACGGTTAACCTGTTTTCTCACAAGCCACCATTTCTCTAACCCTAACCCAGCTTGTTTATAACCAAGCCGAGCCGGGTATGGGTTTTCACGGGCCGGGCACGGGTTAATCCGCGGGTTTCGGCTTGTTTGCCAGCTCTATATGTAGTACTTGTTTTCTCTATCATATAGAGATTCACCCACCTCAAATTTGCCACTTGAATCACTCATTTTGGTGGAGTGAATCAAAATCTAGGGTTTCACAAATATCACATAAGTTTTCTTTTTCTTCTCCTCAATTTTTTTTTTTTTTTATAACTCTAAAAATCTGATTTTAGAGTTATAATAAGTGAAAATTAATTATCAACACTAATCTTGATTATCAACACTAATCTTGATTATCATTACTAAACTTGATTATTAACAATAAGGGCTAATTAGTCATTTCCAGATTTTTCATTGATAAGGGGTACTTGAATTTGCTTGTAATGACCTTTTTTGTCTTATTAGGTTGCCGCCCTTCTACCATTTCTTGCCGCCCATATACCAAGATTGATTTTTAATCTATTCACTTGCACTTGTCACGTATACAATTGACGGAAGCAGGAACGTGCTTGGCCGTCCCGTCCAATATCTTGATATGCCTACTTCATAGAATCATAGGGCATCAATATGCAGGCAGATACCAGCAGGAACGTGCTTAGCTGTGCCTGTGCCCTACCAATATCTGAACAAGCTACATATAGAATGCAAACCACTTTGCTTTTTCTGCATCATCAAAGCATGCATACATGTATCCATGCAAATCTTGTACAATAACAAAGAATCAATAGTACACACTGTATAGTCATATCAAAGGCATCACATCAATTTGCAGGCAGATAATACAAATAAGATGAGGTGAGCTGGTTTACTATTAAAGAATTACTAGTAACTACAGAAGCTAAATGTTGAAGGAGGGGTTGTGATTTTTCTACAACTCGATGTTGTTTTTGCAAAACCGGTGTTGAAGCAGATTTGGGATTATTTTGCGGACAGTTTTACTGTCAATTAGGTTAGGTGCATCGGAATTCTTTCATGAAGCTGCAGTTGGAGATTGGGTCAGTAAATAAAGGTAAGAAGTCAAAGCAAGCTGATTTGACCAGTCTTACCCTTTGCCATTCATTGTTTGGTTTGTACGGAAGAGAGAAACTGGAGAATTATGGCTAAAAAAGAGTAAAGATAAACATCGTATCATCCAGGAGCAAAATCGGAGTTTAATCTACTTTCGAGGCAAAAATCATGGATGGTTCGATTTTATATCTTCTACGGATGTGCTTAAGGTCACTTTAGATAACAATTAACTTCGTTTCTAGTATTTTGATTGGTTGTATTTCTTTTCTTTTATTTCTTAATAAAGTTTTATTAGCAAAAAATCTACTGAAGCTAAATGTTATTTCTTTTCATTTTCGATGTTATATAAATACAACTAATCAGTAAAGAATATAAGTTCTCTAGTCCTATCAAAAGAAAATAAACAACTTCTTCGAAGCTTTATTGAAGAACACAGTGAAATCATCGTTCTTCATCATCTTAAGAAGTCTAAAAAAAACCACTTAGAGAAAGCATCAATGAGATCAAATCAAAGATCATCAAATTCCAGACCTGTCTATGCATCTCCAAACCCACCGCAGTTTACCCCTTTTCCTACCCCATCACAGTTTACCCCTTCTGCTAACCCACCACAGCCTACCCCTTCTGTTATCCCACCACAGTTTACCCCTTCTCAAAACCAATCACCCTCAAACCCTTCTCCTGATCTAGGGTTTTCTCTAGTGCCCCATAGATCTTTAAATCTCTCTCAAGAACTCAGGATCCAGTATGAGCAAGTCTTCTTCAGAGATATCCCTCAGAACCCTCATTTTGATCCGCTTTCACACCTCAGTGATGAATACAAAGAAGGAGTTATGCTAGGGTGGGATGTATCTTATCTTACTTTTGTTAGGAAACTTCAGAACTCTTCTGATCCATCAACTTTTCTTGCTGGGCTCGGAAATTACTTAAAACAGTTGACTGAATTTGAAACCATGGGATATGAAGTATCTAAACTCAAAGAAAGGTTGGGCGTTTTGAAAACAAGAGCTTACAACCATAAAATGCTGAAAATTGCAATTCATGAAGCAGCAGAAGAAGAAAAGGAGAAAGCAGAAAAAGCTAAATGCCAAGAGTGTCGTATTCAAGACTTAGAAGAAGAGCTTCGAAAAGCCAGAAGTTCATTAGCATCTCAAAAATCAGACATTGAGAAGACTAATATGAAGAAGAGGAGGTTTATAGAAGATGCAACCAAGACCGTAAGTGAGTTCAAGAAATCTGCAAAGTTACCCTTTTAAGATTAAAATCATATGATCCAAGTTGAGGATTGAGGGTAGTGATCATAAGAATAAGATTCTATGAGATTTCTTTTTGAATCCTGCTAACTACAGTGTTTTCATGTCTTTTTTAAGCTGCACTTTGGTAATTAGAATATCCTAATGGGATGATGATCATGAATGAAACTCTCTTTATTTTGAAATCTGATATATGCTGGTGCTTTTTTTGTGGTTTTTTTTTTTTTTGTTAAATTTTCTTGTGTACCCACCGGAGATGGAAGACGAAGGTGATAATATAGCCGGAGAATGAAAATTCAATGACCTGAAAAGAGAGTACTGACTAAGTCAAACATGTTTAGGTTGGTTTTCAACTGAGTGATTCCAACGGCTGAGATCAAGTGTATGATTATTTGGGAAGTTGTGCATTCGTTCTTACTTCCTTTCTCTATAAAATAAAAGATGAAAAGGCTCCCATGAACTCTTTGTTTATAATATGCTCTGCAGAGTCAGTACCCTATAAATAAGACTCTACATAGGCATTCATGAGCTGTTTCTCTGCAACAAGTTTTGAGGAGGGGAGTTTGAGGAGACAGAAAAGATGGGCAATGCGAGAGCCATGACCGATGAATAAGTGACACGAAAAGTTTACTGCTCAACTAAAATACAATGTCTATTGTCTAGTAAGGTAGTTAAACACTCACCCCCATAATGGAAGATATCCATTGATATACCTAAAACAAGGTCTGTATAGTATACAAAATGTACCATAGGTCCATAGGAAAACAAAAAACAAAAATCAAATACAAAATGAACTAACCGTTGTACAAAACTTCCACTACTTCCGCTAATTGTATCTGAATGTCATTGACAAAGTCACATAGACATCCCAAAATGGTTCCTTGGAAAAATTCTACAGATTCCCCACCATAAGTGTACGCACTAGATCATCTCAACACTGCTACTATTGTTTTTTCCGGTTGATCCAAAATTTTATTGAAACTTGAACAAAATCGGTGGTTGCATATTCCGCTTTGTGCTCTAATGCAGGTATGATGGCACAATACTTACACGCTTTGAAATGATGTAGTGATCAAGTGCAATAGGAAATCTCTGAGTACTTTCAAACATCTGCCCGACTGCTACTATGTGCATTTAACGTCGGATTAGTTTGGCAAGTCTGTTCTATGTTGAAACCCACGACAAGAGGTTCAACTTCATCTTCGCCTCACACCATAATCCAATCTCCGAGATCATAACAATGTGTAGGCTCCAGAATTTGTAATAACAAGGCTTGCTCACCGGGCCTTTACTTAAATATTCACTTGCATTAGTTGAAGGGTATTTTAGTAAATCACACAGATTTCCAACCAGACAACCGGAGTTCTTCCTGCCGTTTCCAAAACCAGATTTTTTTTTTTTTTTTTTTTTTTTTAAGCATGATATTATTGATATACTTGACAGTACAGGTATGTTAGTATTTACCAGGAAAATGTTTTTAACTGGGCTTTTAACCAATGATGTGTCATTGTGTCCTTCCATTGTTGTTGTGTGGGACTCAAGTAGGGTGAGCATGGGCTAGGTATGGACTGTTTTGCCTCATCCGTGTCCAATCCATCGCACCACGGATTTCAAATTTGGCATCCGCATCCAATCCATATCCAACGGATTTGCATCCAATGGATACACGGATGGACGGATTGGATGCGGATAATCTAATGGATTTGTTTTAGTTAAAATTTATAGTAAAGAAAATAAAGCTACATATCCTATATATGTATACAAACATAAAAATGACTCCTTATAAAACCTACATATCCTATATATGTATACAAACATAAAAATGTCATGTACAACATCCAAAGCAAACATGTTAAAAATTCTGAAATGATCCATAGTATTTCCTAGAACTATATAAATGCGCTTAATTTAACGGATATGAATGTCCAACGGATTTTCAAGGTTGCATCCGGGCCCGATCCGTTATCCGTTGGATTTCAAAAATTCCATCCGCATCCAACCCATTAACGAACGGTCCGGGCATCCATCCGCAAATGAACGGTTGGTCACGGTTAAATTCACGGATTACGGGCCAAATGCTCACCCTCACTGGGAGAGAATGTTTTTAACTGGGCTTTCAGTATCTTCTATGAATCCACCAAGCTGATATCTAATAATTGGCATACAATTTGAATGTACTTTCAAAGGAAGTGGAGAATTTTAGGTTGCAGGTCGTGTCTGTAGAGTTTTTTCCAAGGAAAAATCTGACCGGAAACAGCACTAATAGGTTGACTATTGTGTAAAATTCATGTAGTAAGATGATTTAATTAACAGTAAAGCGGTCATTTATGGTCCCTTCCCATCTCGTCTTATCAGTGCCCTGAATAGGAATTCTAACTCTACAAATTTGAAGAACAGTATTTGAATCAAAAGGAGTTTAGGAAGATTAACATTCCACCAATTTGTGTCTTTATCATTGTGTCAACAGTACAATCTTTTCTGGAAAATGCACGAATACACAACTTCGTGGATCTAGACATAACAACGAGACGATCAGATGACTCCGTGGAGGATATATTGCCTAACAAACCCCACCTGGGAGTATTTTCATTTCGTTTCCTATTGCGAAAGAGGAGTTTAGCGGCGGACGTAAATGGTCCTATGAAGGCCCAGTCTTCCACAGACGTCCTAAGTAGGCCTCCAAAGAGGATCCACCCACAATTTTTTGCCCCATGGTGCAAGTGCCGAACTTGCTAGAAAAATGGATTAATAACAAAAACATTAAGTGTGAGAGGTTCCTAAATTTCTCCATGATGTTTGATTGAGAAGTTATGCATGTAGGTTTGTTGTTTGACGACTCTAGGTGGTGGTGTTAGTCCTGTTGCTACGCATATTTTATCAGTTGTCGCTTTGGACGTATGGTTAAGGCGTGCCTGCCATGTACGCGTTTCTGGCAAGAGTTCAAATCTCTTAGTCAATCATTACTTACGCATAAGCATCTTTGAGTGTATTACCCTTACTTCAGAAATGTGCTTAGTTCTCTTGATTGGAATTTTCAACTTCGTTCTTTACATTTCTTTGTTGATACCTAATAGCCCCGCGTAGATGACACAACTGAACTGGCTACCAACAACCAACTCTCTTTCTCAACAACCTCACTGTCTTTGTTTTGGGTGTTGCCAAGTTTCCAAACATGCACCAGGTCCGTATGTTCGGAATTAATGGAGAAAATTAGAAGTACAAGAAGACCCTTTGGTTTCACTTCTGTTTTTGATGTTAATTGAGTATTTGGCGTTGGTAATTAGATATAAAGATTGTGATTAACAAACACCTCACTATTTTGAAGGCATGAGATTAAGATTTATAATTGAATTCTGAAATCATGAATAACCTGTGCAAACTTTTTTTGAGCCATATTCTATGCCTAGAGTATTGGCATAGGATATGGGGTGATTTTTTTTTTTTTTTTGCACAGAGATTATTTACAATTTCTCGTCCAACTACTTATTAACTAGTGATTACAAATGACGGAAGCAGCAGGAACGTGCTTAACTGTTGCCTTACCCTGATATGCCCACTTCATAGAATCTTAGGGATTACATCAATTTTTTAAACATACAAACTACAAATAGAATGCTCACCAGTTTTCTTTTTCTTGCATCATCAAAGCATACATACATGAAAGCATGCAAATCTTGTACAGTATCATCAGATTATGAAAAATACACGCTGGATGTATTATTTTTTTCATACTGATTAGTCGCAAAATACCATATTTAGCGAAACGGGCGAGCTTAGCTGGTTTAGTATTAAAGGAGTACAAAGGACAATCTCCTCAGTCCTAGCAAAAAAAAAAAAAAAAAAATCCTACAAGTTCTTCAAAACTCTATTTAAGAACACAAAGAAATCACCATGTGCATAGTCACCAAGACCATTTCAACAACATTAGCACTTAGCAGCTATCTTGATAATAGTCGACGAGTTATTCAACTCTGTTACAACGTATCTTCTTTGGTCTAACCGTATCTTTTATTCTTCCTCGTTTATCTACTAACTGTTAGGGTTAGGGTTGACTAGAAACCTAGCTATCTTTTCTCTGGACTTTGTAAAGGAATGAAACAATCTACAGTCGACACAATTGTGTGACACTAACAAATCCACTTCTTCTAGTTTAAAACATCATTTTAAACGAAGTCACTTAGAGTAGGTATCAATGGGATCAATCCAAAGAACATCTGATTCCAAACTTGTCGCCAAGTTTGCATCTTCTCCTAACCCATCGCATTCTAACCCTTCTCCACACCCATCACCCTCAACCCGTTCTCCTGATCTATCTATGAAGTTTGCTCTAGTCCCTCATAGATCTTCATATCTCTCTTCGGAACTTAAGATTCAGTATGAGCAAGTTCTCTTCAAAGAAATCCCTCAGAACCCTCATTTTGAACCACTTTCACACCTCACTGATGAAACCAAGCAAGGAGTTATGCTGGGCTGGGACGTAGCTTTTCTTACGTTTGTTAGGAAACTTCAAAACTCTGCTGATCCATCAATCTTTCCAGCTGAGCTACAAACTTACAGCGTTCAGTTGACTGAATTTGAAGATATGGGATATAAAGTATCTAAACTCAGAGAAAGGTTGAACGTTTTGAAAACAAAAGCTGATCAAGATATAATAATTAAAGATGCGATTCATCAATTACAAAAAGAAGAAAAAGAGAAAGCAGAAAAAGCTAAAAGTCAAGAGTCTCGTATAAAGGAGTTGGAAGAAGAGCTTAACAAAGCCAGAAACTCATTAGCATCACTAAAATCAAATATTGAGAAGATTAATATGAATAAGAGAAAATTAGTGGAAGTTGCAACCATTAATAGGATTGAGTTCAAGAAATTTGCAACTTCACACTTTTAAGGTAATAATCGTATGATCAAGATGATGGTGATGATCAGAAAAAGATGGTTCTATGTATGAACTATTAGGTGCTAATGTTACTTTCTGAATCCTGCTAACTATGGTGTTTTCATGTCTTTTTAAAGCTGCACTATGTAATTAGAATATCCTAATGTGATGATGATCATGAAGAAACTCTTTATTTTGCAATCTGTTATTTATTTTGAGTTTTTTTTTATCCTGTTATATTTTCTTATACCCACCGGAGATGGAAGACGGAAATCTACATTTTGCATATATAAATGTGAAATGTCGGTCTTGATTCCCCGTACGACAAGCCCCCCAAAGCAAACGTAACATATGGCTCAAACCCAAAACTCCCCTTTTATTTAGCCATCAATTTCGGTGCAGTGGAAACTGAAACAGAGATGGTTATATGAGAAAGGATTTCTTATTTCCCATGGGATTAAAGAAGATGCAATCGAAAGCATTTCTTCTTCTCCATAGGTTATACAAAGTACAAACCTGATTTTAGGTTTGATTCAATTCTATCGGCATATTTAGGATTTTCTTCTTACTTTTTTTTTTCCATTTGATTCTGTTGGAATCTTTGATGGAATTCATGAATGAATCTCCTTAAAGATTATCACCCGAACCATTTCTTGACACTCCTTGATATTCACCCGCACCACTTCGTTAGATTTGTACTTCACAATTTTAGTTCAATGACCAATTGCTTCCATTGTTCTGATTACGATATTTCTTTCCAAGTTGAATTTTAAACTTTATTAGCAATATTGGTTTTTGTAGCTTTTGTTCTTGATTTTTAATTGTTGTTGTCTCTGATGCAGTGATTCAACGATGGCATCTCAACTTTGATGTATCTCTTACTAGAAAAACACGGTTACTAAGTTGACGAAAACGGAAGCAAACTATATAATGCATGTCCCGTATAGTTTTCTCTGAGAAAGAGAAATGTTTAAAGGATCATTCAAGCTGAGACACAAATATGCTGCTTTAATACTGCTGTGGTTTGGGAAATTATAGTCACTTGGTAGATGGATGAATATGCGTGGTTGCGAGCACTAGCAATAATGGTTTCACAACTCCTGACATCTTCATGCAAATTCCTGTAAGAGATTTAAAAGATGTAGAAACTGAAGATCTTCTTAAAACCGCAGGTGCTTTAATAACCAGAGAGCAGACATTGCATATTAAGGTTGTTCGAGGGCTCAAACATTTTTCTAACTCATGATTAATATCTCTGTTTATCTAACGCAAGAAAAATATGTGTTTTTTTGTGGCGGGCCTGGCGGCAATAACTGATATTGCATTGTATGCTCACGACGATGCAATTGTGAGTTTTCCTCTTTTTTTTAGGCCCTTTGTTGTCCTTACAATTTAGCGTACTCATTAGATATATTTTATTTTTTTTTTTATTTTTTTTTTTTGAAGCATAGATAATTGTGATGTGTATGTAATGGACTATATCTTAGTAATAAGGTAAGTCTTAAGGTTCTGAAATGGACGAATTCAAATGTACGTGATCGTTATTCAGTTCGTCTCAATAATATTTGCACACTCATTTTATAGCATTGCCATTCCAGTCTTTTTACGAGTCTTGGTTTCCTCGATTCTCACAAGGGTTTTTCCTTTTACCTCTTTGGTGTAGGTGAATGAGTAAGTATTTGTCATTCCCCAGTTTATGTGGTCTCTAATTTTTCCCAAGTCATATGCGCCTTTTACATTCCTTCGTGAACTTTTTTGTATTATTCGTGCAGTATCCTATCATTAATCGGATTGCCAATATATGGTTGGGCCATTAACTCTCTACATTTGAAAATACACAAGGCAGCAAGTCCAACTATTGAACCTAATAGAAACACGGGTTCCTCCAAAATAATTATTTGATTTTTTATTGCAACTATTTTATAAATTGTTTTTGTATCACACTAACCGGATTATTTTTCTTTTTGGTATTATCTCGGAAATATTAGTGGCTATTTATCCAAGAAAACTCAATACTTCAGACATGGATTACCTCTACTGGGTTGAGTGCTTTAGTTGCAAATTCAATTTCATGCAAATACTTTGCTTTCGTTTAATCTTCAAATGTACATCAACAAGTTCAGTGTTTAAACCCGGTCATTGGTATATAGTATACAGTGGCTGAGTGCTTGAGCTGCATGTGCAATTTCATGCAACTTTTTATTAATGAAGTGTTCAAAGTGTTGGAATTTATTAATGTAACTTTTGAGTTTTTCATCCCACTTTATATCAGATTAACTTGAGTTTCATCTGATCCCGTTGCATGTTTGGTTTCAAATCAAAGACTATTTGAATTAATCTCTCAGAAATCTTAGTTCTAGAACATTTTGAATATGCAGTTGTTTGCAATCACTTGGATCGGAAAGCATTGTTCATGCTTAATATAAAGACAGAGAGAGCAACCAAAAATGAAAGAAGTTAAAGTCTCATATATACTATCTTGGTTCGATAAAGAACATATTTTTCCCCTTCATTCATCAGATATAGTTTGGTTCATCTTTGTGTTTATTTTATAATTTTGAATGTGGAGTATAGTTATTTTATAAATTTTACTGGATAAATAAGGAATGTGGAGTATGGTTCATCTTGGTCCAGATTTAACCAATAATGCGTGTTTTCACTCTACAATTTAGCCACATAAAGGACGGACATGTATACTTTAGGTACATAAAAGAAGGGTCAAGATTGATCGAATCAGGTGTTTGTGGTTTCACTTTCCTCTCTTGGTCGTGTTGTTCATTGCTGCTGAGTTATTCTATCATTCATAAGGGTGCACAGGAACCGAGCCGGACCGCCGGACCGAACCGGAACCGGTGGAACCGTACCTGGTTTTGGACCGAACCGAGGTACAAGGTGCAGGTACCGGTACCAAAAACTAGGAACCGAGGTCTGGGGTGCAGTGCACGGTCCAAAGACAAGTACTGTGCGCACGGATCGAAAGTCCCAATTATTAGAACGTTAGATTTAGGGGATAAGGGATAGTATTAGCCGTTAGATTAGAGGGGGTATATAAGCAAACATTATAGGGTTTCTCAGTTTCTCTTCTCATTTTCTTCTTCTTTTTTTTTTTCGTCTCCTCTCTAAGCTATTTGTCATAGTTCTAAAATACAAAAAAGAACAGGTGAGTATAGATCTCAATCTAACATGTGCTTTAGATAATTGAATGGACAAAATGATAATTCGCAGAGAAAAACCCAAAAACAATGACAGAAAAAACTTTAGGCTGCTGGTATTCATTCAATTCAATGTTTTGGTTTAATGTTATATTCCCTTTATTTATGCGCCCAACACTTTGTTATTTCAATCAGATTCAATCTCTCATGGCTTCTTATTCTACGGTTTTCGCATTTCTTTTGCTCGGTTTCTTCATTCTCTCCGTCTCTAATGCTCAACACCCTTCATCTTCTTCTCGGCCTAGCGGGCTGGTTTTCACTGTTAGCAGAGATCCATCTACACCGCAATATCGACAAAAATCAGCCTTGGAAAGGTCCCTCGTAAATGTAGTTGTTGATCTTGGTCGTAAATCCTCCCGGATTTATTCTAGCCGAGGTTGTGCAACCGCATCCATTTCAGTCTTTGTGGATTGCTCAATCAAAGAACCGATTTGAACCCAGTATCGCACTGCACGTGCACTGCACCGAATGGAACCGGAACCGAGGTACAAGGTACAGGTACCGGTCCAAAATTTTGGAACCGAGGCTAGGGAGGTACAGGTACTCGGTCTCGTCAAGAACCGAGCCGAACCGTACCGTGTGCACCCTTAATCATTCAGTGTCAGTCGTTTCTCTTTTTCTCAATGAAACGCCTTTGTAAACCCTAGCTATTTTCACCAATTCTACTTATTTGAAACCTATTGGATGTTTTCCTCTGAGAAAACTTTCTGTCGATTACATGGAATCGTTCATCGATGGATTTTCTAGCAGATGGAAAGACACATTGAATTTGCAAAGGTAAATAAACAACCCAACCCAATTTTTTTTTTACAGCAGATCTCTTTCGATTGATTTTCGAATGAGATTAATTTTGAATTGATTATATGTAAATCCAAGTTCAATGAAAAAAATATTTTGGATTCTCTCGATATGGGGCTAATTTTTCTTATTAAATTGTCGAGTAGCAAATTTCTAATTTTTTGATGGAGTGTCTGGAGGAGATAATATGAACCATAATACATTATGATACCTCATAGTCTGAAATTTTCTTTTTTAAACAGATTGGTATATTGCGTAGCATGTCGAGATTACTATTAACTTGGGTATTTTGTTTTAGAGCTTAATAGTTATCTTTGATTTAGGGTCTTTATGTTGCATTAGCATCAACTATATTGAAATAAATACATGTTTGTTAGGTTAGGTTGTCCCTTTGTCGAATCTGCTAAAGAGATGCATAACATTACAATTTCGTTATATGGGTTTGCTGAATTGTTTTCAATTGTGGAAATTAAATAAATAGCCTTGTTTTTCAATTTTGTTCTTAGGTGTGTTGTTTCAAGTATCCTTGCCTTATTCATGCACATCGAAAGGACACCAAATGGATGCATTCAAGATGCTTAGTGAAATAACAAGGACTTAGATATGGAGAGAACGCTGTCTTCGTTTTGCTTTTAATAAAATCTTAAAAGATGATTTTTTATTTTAGTATGTTTTTGTGGAGATAACCATACAGGCGTGTGATATACCAGGATGCAGCAAATTTCTAAACCTAGATGTTGGACTATTATGATTATTGCTTCTTAAACCCTAGACCAACAAGTAAAAAGTTAGTATAAGCCACCAAAACAAGGAAGAGTTGCCTACGAGTTGACTTACATATATATCCAGGATATGTTTTGGAGTCCATGTGTTTTGTTTGATTAGCAGTTGAAATAATTTTATTTTTGCTTGGTATATCCGTGCATGGTGAACATAAAGTTTTTGTACCTCTGTATTTTGTAAGCCATTCTATATTTTCTATCTATAGCTAAAAGAATTAGAGAAAAGTAAACTTCCCATTAAAATTCAAAGTATGCATTAGTGAATCATTCTCAAAGCTGATCCAGATTTAGAGCTTCATTCTTACGACTTCTTTCGTAATACAAGCTTTTAGGTCCTGTTTGTTTGCTTAACCAGAAGGTTACAACTTCCCCATGTAAGGGTCGTAAAGTCTTCATAATATTTAATTTGTTGTTAGTATGACGTTTTAGGCATCTAATAATTACCAAATCATCATTGTTGATCTTTTGAGGCTATGAGCATTCCCGGATATTTATATTCTCAGAATGTAGTGCGGCACGTGCAGTCTTGATGGTCGAAACTTCTTTTTTCAACCAAGGTAGCTTTGGATCTTAATGGAGGCAAGGGAGCAACATTTGCTTAAGTTAGGGTAGTAAGAATTGACGCGGTCCACTGGAACATGAGGCTTTTCAAACTCCAATATGCGCGGCATATGGCTCAGCTTTACTGTGTTACTACATATGCTATGTAAATTGGAGACTTATTTTACTGCTAAATGGGAGGAATGGTGAACATTGATGGGGTGCTGGAGATATAAGGATGTTTTCTATCACATGTGTACGGGTACAAATGTGTTCGACAAGAAATTCTTCTTTGGGATTTGGTAAAGGTAAACATTTCCACATTCTGTGTTTTTAAGCAAATCTTTGTGCCCTTTATGTGTATCCAATGTGAATACGGTAGCAATGTGTGAGCACAGACAGATCCTTTATTGTGCCTCTTTTTAGTGTTTGGGCAACTTTTCACTGAAAACTTACTTTGCATTTATGCACCATCTGCTTATGCAACTCGGCTTTTCTAACATATTTATCACCATAAATGAATCACAAAAGAATAGGAGAGCGATATCAATGTGCATGATCTGTACATCTATATGTATGAAGACCTTCATTTAGCTTAGGTATGGGTGTGCAAGTACGTTAATTATTTCGATGTATTCAGGTTGTCTATGTGATATTATGATTACTTCGTTGTTATGATTTGCGCGACATGGATCCCCACTTATAAGCTTACTCTGCGACATAATTTGAAATGGAACAGCCTCCGAATGAGACCCTTGCGTTGCTCTATTTAGTTATGAAGCCACCCTTTCCAAGAGGATGTGGGTCTCTGGATGGCCCTACTGTTTCTTCACCTAACCTGCATAGACACGCTAGACATAAAAACTTAGTACTATAAGATAGTAATCGTCATTTGCGACATCAGTGTCGAATTATCACATCCTATGTTCTGACCATTTAGCTATATTAATTTATTTTGCAAGCGATTAGCTTTATATGTTGCTTTTGAACAGTGGGTCTATTATACAAGCAAATGGGTTGATTACGAAGACGGGTTCCTACAAGAAAAATTCCTAGGGTAGTGCAGTCTATTATATAAGAAGATGAATATTACAAGTAAATATTTTAGCAGTAAGAAAGTGTAAATGGCAAGCTGAACGTGAGTATTTATATTGGTAACTCAGTGGGAAATTTGCTATGTCTACTTGAAGCTGATAACATAATCGTAATCAAGTCAAAGGTAGGAAAGATTACCCCTTTTTGTACATCTTATAGTTCCAAGTAATATAAGTCAAGCCAGAAAAAAGAAAATCTGGTCAAAGGTAGGAAGTATGGTTTGCTCCTCTCCCTGGTGTTGTCAACAAGCAGAAGGAATTTGTCAAAAGCAACCAATCATCTGGCTTGGGGGGTGTACCTGGAGTTCTTTGGTTGCTTGGATACATAGGAGAACGAAGTATAGTTCCTGCAATTTTCCAAAAACAACATTGGTCTGACTGTTGGATTTGTTCCTGTCTTTAACAGTAAGGGATTATGTAGTATTCAACTCCAACCGCTTATTTCAAGTGTACTTGGGTTATGTAATTGGTGTCGACTTAACAACTTTTATTATTGTGATTTGTTAACCCTTTGCGCCAATAAGCATCTTTTCAACCCGAGTGTCTTTATCTTTCATTCAGGTCAAATTCTCGAGATAGCCAACTACATGAACAGAAGGGGAAAGGCATTGGATTTCTTCTTAGGTCCGCACTAATCGAACCTCTTTGATTTAATCAAGCAATTGAACGTTTATACTTTATGCCGCATTTCTATTGTCTGTTGCCGAAAACAAGATATTGTGTCTGTTTGGTTACTCTGTGAGGTTTCCACCCATCTTTGAAATGGCTACGAAAGGCTAAATATCGATCCAAGGAAGGGTTCAATATTGATCCTAAATATTATAGAACGTTTAGGAGTGGTGGACATTCGTGCAGGAGTTATGGCAGTTATTGGATTTTTTTTTCACTCACCTTTTGTAATAAAAAAGAAATGCTCACCTCGGGTTAAAGAGCCTATAATGACATGCATAAAAACTCAAACATTACTCGAGTTATGTGAAGTTGTATTTGGATTCACCAACTTGAACTCAGCAAGAGTGAATCGGAGTTAGACTATACTGTAGGTTATTAGTTCTTCATCACACATGACAGAGAACTGTAGAATTTGTACGTTAGGCCTATACCATTTGAATGTTAATTGATGCAACACCAACAAAGCATATTAGATCTTTGCTTGGATCATCTCTTAGGGCTAACGCCAGGGGATGGCACATTATAGAATGTACGTGTGATCCATGCAGCCAAAGAGTAGAATGTACGTTAAACCCAGTTCCAAATGGCAAAGCATTGCAATCCTGGATGAAGTAAAGAAGCTAGTAGAACAAATGGTATCTTTTTTGGGTTTCCAGTACGTAGACAGACGAGCAAACAAAGTGGCAGACTAGTTGGCAAAGAAAGGAAGAAAAAATAACACTGCAATTTCTTGGTTAGACCAAGCTCCCTTATTTTTAATTCCAACAATTGCTTTTGACACGTTCAAAGCTTACGAATCTTGTAATATAAGTACAAACCTTGTTTCAGTTCAAGAGGAGGCTAATCTTACAGATTCAGTCATCAGCAGGACAAGTCATGGGATTCATGGGACATAATGCTTTCATGGGACAGGTGTCTGAATATGTTAACATGCTAACATTCAGAAATAACAATCCAAAGTCGGCAAAGTCTCAGTGTGGCAGTAAATACGTTAACAAGATAACATTTGCGATAGTAAGATCAGCCCAAAGCCCGTGCCGTTACGACACGGGTTATATCCTAGTATATATATAAGAGAGATCTATCTGTTTGTATGCGAATAAATGGCTCCTTCGTAGCCAACCGTAAGACCGATTTACGGTTAGGTGATAATGAACTCCTAACCGTAACTAGTTAAAATTAGGGAAATCCGTTCATAAACCAACGGTTGGGATTTTATCTCTTGGAATCAGCTGTAAACAAGATACGGTTGGGTTTTTATCTCGTATCCAACCGTAAATTAAAAGTTCCAACCGTAACTCAAAAGTTTTAGCCGTAACTCAAAGTTCTACATATTCGTACCGCCTATACTATGCAACAGTCCACTAGTTCACATGGCGGCCTTGAATTCTTAATCCGTGCGAACTACAATAAGTAAATGACCAAATCCCAAGTTGTTTCTCTTTCTCTGATCTCTGATAAGTGTTCAAATTTGCGTAGGTTATTGAAACTTTGTGGAGTTTAGTGTCCATGTGTATATGGACTTGATTGGTTGTTATGTTCAAATAACATTGAATAATTATTGTGTGTCGTGACTTGTGATGATTGGCTGACTCAACCGAAAAATCAGTCATGAGATAAACACGTAAATGGATCAACATCTCGTTTGATAAACATTTCGTTGACGAAAAATTATATCTTGCCACATGAGTTGATACGTGGGAATTTATATCATGTTAAAACTAATGTATGGAGTATACATAGACTTTAGATGGATGTAAAACACCCCTAATATCCTTTTTTATCTCGCTTTCGTTTTTCAGTCACTACAAAATCTTTTTACGGTTACCTAAAACAAAAACAAACTAACCGTATACGAATTACGGTTGGTATATTTATGACCAAATCCAACCGTAACTGGTTTTTAAGATTTGTTACTCAGAAATATTTACGGTTAGTTTGTTGAGAATCGAACCCAACCGTAACAGCTTCAGAGAATAAAATTACGGTTAGCATACAGTAATTGGTTTTCCAAACCTAATTATGGAATTGTGCACTGGTTTCATCCTGGTTTTCTTGATTGAGTTGTTGATTATCAATTTTTTGTTGAGTTGTTGTCGATCACCATCATGTTCTTGATTAGGAGAAGAGATGAAAAAAAAAACTGACTTTTGATTTTAGTTTTTCTTTTCATTGATTAGATTTAAATGGATGGAAGGGCAATTTAGACTTTCTAAATGCCTTTAGGATACCTCCTAACCAACTTAATAGACATTAGGATTCTGGGTGAAGCCCTTCTATTGGAATGTGACGCCCCAATAATAGGCTTCTTAAACAGAGTATGCACAAGAGTAATGACAAACCTAATTAGCCTGACCAAAGTCAAACATGTTTAGGTTGGTTCTCAGCTGAGATTGAAGATAGGATGGGATTTCCAACGGCTAAGATAGATTGATAGATGAAGTGTATGTATGATTACATAGAATGGAAGTAGCGTATTCTTACTTTCTTTCTCTATAAAAAAGAATGCAGTGAATTCATTAACTCTTTAATGCACTCTGTAGACTCAGTAAGTACCCTAAAAATAAGACTCTGCATAGGGCATTCATGGCTCTTTCTCTACAACAAGGTTCGAGGGGGAAAGTTAGAGAGACAGAAAAGATGGCTGGCAGGAAAGCCATAAAAGCCAATGAAAGAGCGAAAATGCTATGTTACTTATACACCGGATTTCATACCCAAAAATCTTACCCCAACTTCTTATTTGCTCACTCTTAAAGCAGACTCCCTATTTTTGTGTGGTGGGTAGAGTGAGAATGAAATCTGTGGTGGATATAGATGACACATAGGGTACACCGTACACGTCTTGGGAAAGAAACGTTTGGTTAGAAGTTTTGGGGGCAGGAAATGTTTTCTCTTTTTGTCATGATGGAGTGGTCTAACTAGCGTTGGTCACCGGATAAGAGTGGCATTAAACAACTTGCTGGGTGTAGACCATTTTCAGTTACTTGTATTCCCTAAATATTACTTAGTGAAATGGGAAAATCACCGAAGAAAAAAATGGACGGCTCATGATACGTTCTCAGTGTTGGGATCATCAATGGGTTAAAGTGGGGCCAGCCATTTGTTAGAGGCCGGATTTTCGGTCGGGATAACAAATTGGTCAACCTAGCATTCTCCAGCACGAATGGAGGGTCCAAGATTAGATTAAGTAGGTCCGGTCATACCAACATGACCATCGTGGACCCATCAATCTCCTCGCCCGGTCGGCCAAGGCATACCATGCCTGGTTAACCCAAATCGTCCGCCCAAACTAGCGTGGTTACACTTCCCAACTGCAAACTAATCTCGACCGCTCAACTTCGCCGGACGATTTGAGTGGCTCGATCACGTTTTCATGGGACGGTCGGTATAGGCGTGAACACCAGCCTACCACCTACACGCCAGACCGATCGGCCAAGACCGACCAAGATTGGTCATCTTGGAACGCTCGCCGAAGTGGGCATGATGCGCGCTTGCGACATCAGTTTGTTGAAAAATCGATCTCAACCACTCCTCTTTAGGTAAAATTGAGTGGCCTAGATCGCACCTTCATGGGACAGTGAGGTACGGATGTGTACACAAAGATGTCGTCTACACGCATGCCTGGTCTGGTCCATTTCCAAAATACTTCCCATGCTTGGTTTCGACCAAGTCAAGAGTGATGCCTTCGCACCTCTTCAAAACCTTAATTCCATCAACGGTCGCAGATGAGTGTCTCAAAGATCATCTCTGTCCTTCCAACTTTACCGCTTGGTTATACAACCCCGGGGTCGGAGTTAATTGATCAAGAAGGCGTCTTGGTGATCACCACCCGTCACTTTACCACACCATGATGACAGTACACTGCATAAAATACACACGATACTTCACAAGTATCGACCTCCCGAATAACGAGTTATTCAATTTAGCATTACATGCTACTTTCTGTGGGTCCCAAGATCAACACACTCGAGACATCAATCATGTCACAAACCCGGGGGATACATACTGGGTATTGGTCCGGCGGTTTCACGGCGGCGGCAACGCGCCATCACAAGAACGTGTCAGGAAGTCATGGACGGTTAGTGATGATGGGAGAAGTGGGCAAGACTGGTCGTGTGACACTAACACACGACTCCGTGCTCTATCATTTCACTTTCTCCACTTCCCACGAGATACGAAGGTTAGGCTAAAAGACTTGTATAAATAGGTTCTCCATCCTATTTTCCAAACAAAAAAATACAAGACAAGTCCAGACAACAGAGGCAAGTGTTGATATGATCGTATTCAAACACCGGAACTGATAGCTTACATCCTGCAAGCCAGTTCAGCTTTACGATACAAGTCATTAATAGCCAACACCTTCACATTCTCAACACCTTCTTCGCTTCCCTCCCTAAGATCAACCCCATCTCCTTCACTTTGTGACCGAAACAAGTCCGGGAACGGCCATTTCTTGGTTTAGGCCGGACTTGCACAGATTGATCTCTCGAATCTACAAGCACTCACCGCGCAGTGCATTTGTTTAGGGTTTAGACTCATTTCTCATCCACACATCCCAAATTACCAAAAACAGCAGAAATAGTTTTCACCCATAAACACTTAGATTGCAAATCCTGATTTGAAAACTATATAAAGGAAAACTCTAGCAACTGGAAAACCTAATCCCCACACCTCCTGTGTGATACTAGTTGCATAAGCTAGAGTCTATTCTCCTTTAACCTTAGGTTTTTCACGAAACCCTATAGGTTAACGACTTAAAGACTTCATTGAGATTGTGAAGCCAGACCCAACTATTTTTTTTGTAGTTACTTGTTCTGATCTTACTTCTTCTATCGTGATTGAGTATTATCTTTGCTAAGATTTGCTTGTGATTTATCTCCGATAGGTAAGATTAAAAGTAGTCACAAACATCTTCGTCTCATCATTTGTTATTCCACAATATCTTGTTTCGCTACCACATACGATTAAGATTATTGTGAGGTGATTGATAATACTGAGCTGTTGTTCGGGAATATAAGTCTGATTTATCAATTGGTTCATGTTCACCTTGATTTATCAAAAGACGGAACAAAACTCATAGGTATTTCTGTGGGAGACAGATTTATCTATTTCAATAGACTTTTTTGTGTGAGACAAATTTGTTTATCAAGTCTTCGACCTGGGTCGTAGCAACTCTTGGTTGTGGGAGAGATCAACTAAGGGAATCAAGTGCGTAGTATCCTGCTGGGATCAGAGACGTAATGAGGGCAACTGTACCTTGAATCAGTGTGAGATTGTTTAGGGTTCAACTATAGTACAATCCGAAGTTCATTGGTAGTAGGTGAAAAGACGAGGGTAACCAAATACACCACAACCTTTTATTTTGATCACAACCTATACAAGACCCACTGTGTATAAACCTCTTGGAGTAACAATCACTCAAGGAATATTTCAACACAGTGTCCACTTGAAATAGGGTTAGTCCGAACTGGCCTAACACGTGAATAATAATTATATTAGACAAGTGGAGAAATCCAATACACTTTGTGTGATCGTCTATGGATATGAAATCGAGACAATAATACAACAAAGCGTTCACTTGGTAATAGTACGGTATAACCGAAACCTTATAAGATAAATATCAAGTGCCTAGTTAACATACAAGTGTAATTACTTTAATTATAATATAAAAACAATTATAATGCGGAAATAAAGCAGCACACACCAGATTATCAACGAGGAAAACTACAATCTTGTAGAAAAACCCCGGGACCTAGTACAGATTTGAATACTCAATGAATTAAGACGCTACAAAAAGTAAACCTGCAACTTCGTGTAGACAATACTAAGTAAACTAAAATCCTAGTTACTCAGCTTCAGTTGTATTCTTGTTTTGACAATATCTAGCAGAACCGAAGTTCTCTATAGATATTTGTTTTGATAATATCTAGCAGAACCGAAGTTCTCAATAGATATTTGATACTAGATATCCTAGCAGAACATGCATTTTTTAGGACTTAAATCTAAAATATCTTCTTAATGGTTCAATCTTTCAAGACAAGATTCCTTTGGATCGTATTTCCAAACTGTAAAGGATAAACTGTTTGGTAACAAATCTCACTTTATAATCACAATACCGAATTATATGATATAACCACAATTAAGGATCTTCTATTTTTAAGACCTGTTACCAGATCCGAAGTTCCTCGGTTACAAGATCAAACGAGACAATGATTACCGAAATAATTAGTCTTAATTACAAGGTTTATGATAAAATCACAAACTACTTGTTGATCTTAAAAAAAGGGTTACAACCTTTTTAATCCCGGAAAATCAAGTCACAGAAATTTACACCAAGATCAAAACACAAGAACAAAAGTCTTCAAATCTTCAAAGTCTTCAATCTTCGATTTAATCTTCAAAGTAACCTTTTTTGCAAAAACAAACTTGATTCCTTATTGATTTTTCGCACAGAACGGAGTCTGTTAACAATGGAAAATCAATGAATATATCTTACGGATCTAGAAAAACTTATATCCGTAGAAACGTTAAATCCTTGATCTAGTTTGAGTGAGCCTTATAGCAGAAGAGAAGGTTCTCAAGAATAAACAAACTAGGTGCAATCAAATATTCAACAACCTTAGTCAATCAAATCAATAATCGAAAACTAAAATAAAAATGCAATCATCTAGTTTCCCACCAACGGTACTAATAGAGCTTCTCAATCCCAAAGAAGTCTTTAAACTGAGCGGTCGTAGGAGATTTCGCCTAATTAGGTTACTTTCCTATTCGAATAGGCGGCTCCACCAGTAACAACACAACTAGGTAGTTTTGCTGGCTCTGAGGATTAGTTTGCAAGAAATGCAACTTTGATATTTATAGACAAGGAAGTTTGGACACCAAGGAATTTCCAAAACCGAAAATATTCTCAAGATATACAATGTATTCCAGATTTGGTTTCCATAATTCCTGGAAATGCTTTGTCCCAACATTGACTGAAAATATCTTAGAAAATCTCCAATTAATAAATTCACATTATTAATTTTCATTTTCCAAAAATAAAATTAAAAACCTTAATTAAAAGATTCCAACTTATTTTTCAATCGAGATTTTTTTTCCTTTAGCTATTAAGGAATATCTTTGAACAATAAAAGATAAGCGTTACTGCACATGTTCAAAGTATGTCGACATCCTTACTCTTTAAGTCCTCTTTCATACTTACGATCTTAAAACCGATTTTCCACACTTCCAAACAAGTTTAGAATTGGTTCATATGACTTTCAAGAACTATGTGATTGATCAAGAACACTCAATCACCAATCATGGGTTTCACGGTTCTAGCAAAACAAGTTTTGGTTCTACCTCCATGAGGATCTTTGGATTAGTCACACTAGCTTTCCAAAAATTCGGTTGACTAGGTACTAGGAACGGTTCCCCACATATATATATATGGTATCTAACTTGTATTTGTAGTTACATAAAGATCTAAGCAATTGAACAACTCTCTAACTAGTTCATTTGAGTCATTTGGACTAGTTATGGTGAAGAAGAATATGGTTGATATGAAATTGCTCATATGGCTAACCTTTGGTTAACTATTGTTGAACTAACAAATGTAAATGTTTGGGTACGGTTACACAAGCCTAGAAACGTGCATTTCATTTGTGTATAACAAGCTAAGTTTTCGATCTAACGGTTGAGAAATATTAGCTTGAATCTAATCATGTTTTCATCTAATGGTGAATATTGAATGCTTTGTTACCAAGCTAACATTGATTGCAAACCCTGATTTGAAAGACTATATAAGGGAGAACTCTAACAACTGGGAAACCTAATCCCCACACCTTACGTGTGATACTAGTTGTATAAGCTAGAGTCAATTCTTCTTTAACCTTAGGTTTTCTTCTCTAATTCAGGTTAACGACTTAAAGACTTCATTGGGATTATGAAGCCAGGCCGATACTACTTTCTCGTAGTTGTGTGATCTGATCTTGATATTTCTATCGTATGAGTACAATTATAATAATTGCCTTTAGATTTCTATCTCCGATAGGCAAGATAAAAAGAAGTCACAAACATCTTCATCTCATCGTTCGCAATACCTTTTTCGCTGCGTCGATTAAGATTATTGTGAGTTGATCGATAATACTAGGCTGTTCTTCGGGAATATAAGTCCGGGTTATCGATTGGTTCCTGTTCACCTTGATTTATCAAAAGACGGAACAAAACTCGTAGTTATATTCGTGGGAGACGAATTTATCTATTACCGTAGACTTTTCTGTGTGATACATATTTGTTTATTCAAGTCTTCGACTTTGGGTCGTAGCAACTCTTAGTTGTGGGTGAGATCAGCTAAGGGAATCAAGTACGTAGCATCCTGCTGGGATCAGAGACGTAGGAGTATAATTGTACCTTGGATCAGTGTGAGATTGGTTGGGGTTCAACTACAGTCCATACCGAAGTTAATCTGGACTAGAATATCCCGGGGTTTTTCTGCATTTGTGGTTTTCTCGTTAACAAAATTCTGGTATCTGTGTTATTTCTATTTCCGTATTATATTTTTTTTATATAATTTAAATATCACAGGTTGTGCGTTGTTCAATCAATTAGAATATCCGACCTTTTGGTTATATATTTAAATTGATTGAGACTTGGATATTGGTGTTTGGTACCATCCAAGTTATCTCTCTAGTATTTGATAAAGACTTCATGATTTCTATTTGCTTGAGTATATATCAAATCGAGAGATTGAGATATAAACTCTTTGATATACTTTTTGTCTAGATTGAGTCATTTTGTCTAGTTGATTCTCTAGAAAGTATATTGGAGTTTGTCCATACAGAGATTGCTAAGCGAAATATTGGGTGTAGTTGTTGTACCCCGCTTTTCGAGTTATACTAATCACACATATTGGTAGTTCAAAAGATATGCAATGAATAACAATACCAATAAGCCTTGCGATTTCCCTTTCGATTCACAAAATAAGTTTATGAATTTACTTCCTTTAAACGAATGTAAAACATTGTTTCCTAGGATGAAATCTTCACCTCATACCCATACATAATCACAATAGCATTCATACGATTATGTCGATGTCTTATATACAAAGTTTGATGGTTAAGCAATAAACCTCGTATTGTATTCCTTAACACTTTGATCATAATAATATAACTATGCATGTTATGTTTTCAATCTAAAAGATTGGAAAGACACAAGATAGATATGGAACAAGTCAAGTCGTAGTTACTAACCTCAAGCTGAAGGATAATTTCTTTGTTGTCTTCAATCCATCTTAGGATCTTTGTGAGTAAGCTGGAGCACAATACTTCTATCATTTCTAGTCCAACCTATCGAAGTTAGTGTAGCTTACATATTAAGCGACTCGAGTTTTGGAACTAAATATGACAACCAATCTTGACATACCAACGCTTGGTAGGTTCAAGCTGAACGATGCTCTAACAATCTCCCCTTTGTCAATTTAGTGACAAAACTCTATTACATATGGAGATAAACGAATTACAAAAATAACTCATACTAATCTGCATGTAGTCAAAAATAAATGTCGATGTTGACATTATGATAACAAAGCTATACTACTCCCTTAAAGGTAAGATAGGTAGATTTTTTCAATCCGCACATCTTTGTTATTCCTTTGTAGTCCATATAACTACAAGTATCATATGATATGCTACTCCCCCTTAGTCTATGCTTTACTCTTTCGTTAGATAAAACGTTTAAGCACCAATGCCCTTTCACTTAGTGATACCAATCAATATAAATCAATACCAGTATCACTTGTTTACTCCATATATTTCTCCCCTTTTTGTCACAAAATTACAAAGGTACGAGCAAATAAAGGACAAACCGAAGGGATCTTACAAATCTCACAAGACTTGCAACCTATAGTGTTAAGAACGAGGGTTTCACACACCATTTTTGATAACCAATATCAAAACCAAAACTACAAAGTAATTTTGTTTTGATATGTTACCAAGGAAATAATTTCCCGAAGCAATTTTCCCTAATAGTTTAGCAAACCAAAAATCGACTAAGCACTTTAGTTCCTTTGCTAAACCGATTGCACAAATACAATCGCTTGTTCGATAAGACCAAAATAAAGATAACTTTATTTTTCTCATCAGGTTATAATTATCCATATAACTTAGACCTTTCACTTTTAAACAACACAAGTACTAGGTTAGTTGACTAGCATTTCTTGTTAAGGCATTCGATTAGACTTGAATAACCGAAACCTCCACTTTGATAAGTCTAACTAAGATCAGAATTAACTTAGTTTTCCTTATCCGGAATCGAATTGGAATAAAAAATTCATCCCAAAAACCTTTTGTTAAGCCATAAACAATTCATACAAACCAAAAAAATCAACTTGCATCACCGGAAGCAATTGAAACAACATAGACATTAAAGCACCTAATTAATTGCAACTGTAATTTTGTAAGCCTAAACAATTGATACCAAACAATAAAGCAAGATAACAATAGTTTTTCTTAATAGGAAAGAATTTGAATCACACACACATCCATACACAAATAATGGAATAAACATCAATTGTAACCGAAATTTTGTTAAGCAAAAGCAATAGATATATGCAATAAAATTAAGCTTTTCTTAAACAGAAAATGATTAACTAGCAAATTTGTTACCTCAAATTCCGCATCCTCTTTTCCTCATTGTTTTGTCATCCTTTCACAAAGACATAAGAATAGCAACAACAACCTTTACCAGAGAAAGGTTGAAATGGTTTTAACTATTACGTGCCAGTAGTAATAAGCTAATACCAAAGACTCATATGTATACTAAATACACAACTTATGAGAAATAAATTGATAATAGTATAATCGTGACTCACATATGAGATTAATTGTCATCATCCTTTTATGATTATTTGATTAAGCAACCCAAAAGGTTAGATATGAAATTCGCTAAATCAAAAGTCACAAAATCATAAAAAGGTAACCGATTATGAGACCTAATTATCTCATATAACGATGACAGTACAGAGATACATTCATTTGATCAAGAACGTTTAGCACAATATTATGAATGTCATGAGTATTGAAACTTATCATTCGAGTGTCATCATTGTGACTATCTTTTGATACTTTCCTGGTTGTCTCTAGAGAAGACTTTGGACTCCATTTAGAAATGGGTTTTACAGGAGCAACTTTGTTCTTCCCATTATTTCCTCCTGAAATCTTAGACGAATCTCTTGAGAAAAAATTAAGGTAACTAAAATGTTGAAAACTCTGAGAGTTAGCCTTTTTCCAATTTGGAATATCAGATCTTGTCTTTACAAAGTAATCTCTCCTTTTATTGTTTAAGCGATAATGAGAAAACTTTGTAGAAGCCTTCGATAAGCAAAATTTGAACTATCATTACAATAATTTTTTTGCTCATTTTTAGTACAATGATGTCTGAATTAGCACGAGAAGCATTATTGAGTTCACCAATCTTGGAAACGCGTGCATCTATGGCTTTCTCATTCCTTTTACGGAATCTGCACCCTTTTCAAGTATCCTTTATTTCCACAATAAGAGAAATGTTTAGTAACAAATGAAACATGAGGCTTAGTGTTAGCTTGTTGTGGATTCTCTTTCATTGGAGTTTGTGGATTCTACGTTTTCCGTCTTTTCTTTCAAGATGAAGGTGTTCTGATTTTCTTTTATCAAAGAGCAATCTTTTGTTGCACCTTTTGAAGTAATTTCTTCAGCAGAGTCTTTAGGTTTTACAAACTTTGTCTCATGTTTAGCATTCAAAGTTTGTTTACCTTTGTAGCCCAATCCTCGCGTGTCACGAGGAACTCTAGTTGACTTCAACATTGAGTCAAGTTGTTTTGTGCTACTATCAAACTTTTTTAAGTCCGCTTTTAGACCCATATTCTCCTTTTCCAATGTTTTTATTTTTTCGAGAGCATTATCTAGATCAATCTTAAATTTACCAATTTGAACTTTATAATCTAAAGAAATTTCAGATTCGGTAGAATTACTTACCTCAGTGTTCTTTAGGTTCTCCAACTCTGTATCTAGTTTCCTTTCTCGATCATGACTTTCGATTTGCTCTCTGTAACTTCTCATGGCTCCAAGATAATCTCGTTAATTGCTGATAATTTTTATATCCTCATACAGATCATCAAGTTCCTTTTTCAATCTTTCATTCTCTTCACGAAGATCACATTCAAGTGCCTTTGGCTCTGGATTTACTTGATATTCTTTTAGTGTGTGCATTCCACAGTTGCAGTGAAAGCTTTGTTCTTCTCTTGATCCTTGGAACAATTAGAGATATCACCATTATTTTGTTCTCTATTCTCTACACATTTCTGTGATTTTTGAGAATGATAAGATGCATCTTTAGAAGAACTACTTTTTTTTTTGTCTTAATAACTTTCTAACTTATCGTGCGGTTGTATCGACACTACAATCCTCAGTTTTTGCATCACAATTTTCTGTCGAAGAACTATTCTTAGTTACAGCTTTAAGGATAATACCCTCTTCATCCTTGAATTGGTATTCAAGGTCAAAGATCTTTAATTTACCAACTAGAGCGCTTCTAGATAGTGTGGAAAGATCATTTTCTTCCATGATGGCATGCTTTTTAGATTCGTATCTTGGTGGTAAAGACCTTAGAGTTTTACACACAATATCTTTATCTGAAATAGTTTTTCCTAAAGCGTAAAAGGCATTCACTATTTCAGAATTTTTTTGATCAAACTCATTAAAGTTATCGTCTTCATCCATACGAAGGTTTTCCCATTTAGAAGATAGGGTTTGAAGCCTAGCTTATTTTTCAGAGACATTCCCTTCAAATATGATATTAAGAATATCCCAAGCCTCCTTTCATGTTTTACACCTGGTTAAATGATGATGGAGGTCTCGAGTTACAACATGGATAATGACGTTTAATCCATAGGAATTTTGCTTCGAAAGCAATTTTTCTTCATTATTGAATTCTTTCAATTCCTTTAGTATAAACTCAGTGGTTGAGTTGTTGACCAGTACTTTTGGGTGTTCATACCCATTAATAAATAAAACCCAAGTGTTAAAGTCATGAGATTGAAGAAAAGACTGCATAGACATTTTCCACCATAGATAGTTTGAGCCATCAAACCCTGGAGGTACGTTAACCGAATTAACCATTTGATTCAAAACTTTATAGGTTGGATCACGCCAAACACAAATTGTTAGATCCTTTGGTGTTTGCCCACTCTGATACCAATTGAAAAGACGAGGGTACCCAAATACACCACAATCTTTTATTTTGATCACAACCTATACAAGACCCATTGTGTATAAACCTCTTGGAGCAACAATCACTCAAGGAATATTTCAACACAATGTCCACTTGGAATAGGGTTAGTCCGAACTGGCCTAACACGTGAATAATTATATCATACAAGTGGAGAAATACAATACACTTTGTGTGATCGTCTATGGATAAGAAATCGAGACAATACTACAATAAAGTGTTCACTTGATAATAGTGTGGTATAACCGAAACCTTGTAAGATAAATATCAAGTGCCTAGTTAACATACAAGTGTAATTATTTTAATTATAATATAAAAACAATTATACTGCAGAAATAAAGTAAAGCACACACCAGAATTTTGTTAACGAGGAAAACTACAATCTTGTAGAAAAACACCGGGACCTAGTCCAGATTTGAATACTCAATGAATTAAGACGCTAAAAAAAGTAAACCTGCAACTTCGTGTAGACAATACTAAGTAAACTAAAATCCTAGTTACTCAGCTTCAGCAGTATTCTTGTTTTGACAATATCTAGTAGTACCGAAGTTCTCTATAGATATTTGATACTAGATATCCTAGCAGAACATGCGTTCTCTTTAGGACTTAAATCTAATATATCTTTTTAATGGTTCAATCTTTCAAGATAAGATTCCTTTGGATCGGGTATTCCAAACAGTATAGGATAAACTGTTTGGTAACAAAACTCACTTTATAATCACAATACCGAAATATATAATATAAGCACAATTAAGGATCTTTATTTTAAGACATTACAGATCCGAAGTTCCTCGGTTACAAGATCAAACAAGACAATGATTAAGAAATAATCAGTCTTAATTACAAGGTTTATGATAAAATCACAAACTACTTGTTGATCTTACAAAAAGGGTTATGTTTATTGAAAATAAACAACCTCTTTAATCCTGGAAAATCAAGTCACAAAAAGTTACACCAAGATCAAAACACAAGAACAAAAGTCTTCAAACTTCGATTTAATCTTCAAAGTAACAACCTGCAAAAACAAACTTGATTCCTTATTGATTTGTCGCATAGAACGGAGTCTGTTAACAATGGCAAATCAATGAATCTATCTTACGGATCTAGAAAAACTTAGATCCGTAGAAACGTTAAATCCTTGATCTAGTTTGAGTGAGCCTTATATCAGAAGAGAATATTCTCAAGAATAAACAAACTAGGTGCAATCAAAGATTTAACAACCGTTAGTCAATCAAACCAATAATCGAAAACTAAAATAACAATGCAATCATCTAGTTTCCCACCAAAGGTACTAATAGAGATTCTCAATCCCAAAGAAGTCTTTAAACTGAGCGGCCGCAAGAGATTTTGCCTAATTAGTTACTTTCCTCTCCGAATAGGCGGCTCCTTTGATAACAACACAACTAGGTAGTTTTTTGGCTCGAGGATTAGTTTGCTAGAATTGTAAACTTTGATATTTATAGACAAGGAAGTTTGGACACCAAGGAATTTCCAAAACCGAAAATATTCTCAAGATATACAATATATTCCAGATTCGGTTTCTATAATTCCTGGAAATGCTTTGTCCAAAGATTGACCGAAAATCTCTTAGAAAATCTCCAATTAGTAAATTCACATTACTAATTTTCATTTTTCAAAAATAAAATTAAAAACCTTAATTAAAATATTCTCAACTTATTTTTCGATCCAGGATTTTTTTTCCTTTAGCTATTAAGGAATATCCTTGAACAATAAAATATAAGCGTTACTGCACATGTTCAAAGAATGTCGACATCATTACTTTGTAAGTCATCTTTCATACTTACAATCTTGAAACCGATTTTCCACACTTCCAAACAAGTTTAGAATTGGTTCATATGACTTTCAAGAACTATGTGATTGATCAAGAACACTCAATCACCAATCATGGGTTTCACGGTTCTACCAAAACATGTTTCGGTTTTACCTCCATGTGAGTACTGGATTAGTCACACTAGCTATCCAAAAATTCGGTTGACTAGGTACTAGGATCGGTTCCCCACATATATATGGTATCTAACTTGTATTTGTTGCACATGTCCATAGGATCGGTTCCCAGTATCTAAAAACGTGTTGCACATGTTCATAGGATCGTTTCCGAATATCTAGATACTTGTTGCACCTCATGCAAGGATCGATTCCCCTCTTGTGATAGGTTCCACCTCTTACTAGGATCGGTTCCCCTTTGCCTAGAGTTGGTTATACCAATAACACTAAATCGGTCATACCATCTCAGGTAATTACTTAAGATCGGTTTCACTAATAAAACTTATACCAATACAAAAGTCAGGTCTTTGTGAATTGTTTTACCAAGATCATAAGCGAGTCAAGAGCGGTTATACTAATCACACATATTGGTAGTTCAAAATTAAGATATGCAATGAATAATAATACCAATAAGCCTGGAGATTTCCCTTTCGATTCACAAAACAAGTTTATAAATTTACTTCCTTTAAACGAATGTAAAACATTGTTTCCAAGGATGAAATCTTCACCTCATACCCATAATCACAATAGCATTCGTACGATTATGTCGATGTCTTATATACAAAGTTTAATGGTTAAGGAATAAACCTCGTATTCCTTAACACTTTGATCATAATAATATAACTTTGCAGTTATGTTTTCAATCTAAAAGATTTGAAAGACACAAGATAGATATGGAACAAGTCAATTCGTAGTTACTAACCTCAAGCTGAAGGATAATATCTTTGTTGTCTTCAATCCATCTTCAGATCTTTGTGAGTAACTGGAGCACAATACTTCTATCATTTATAGTCCAACCTATCGAAGTTAATTGTAGTTTACATATTAAGCGATTCGAGTTTTGGAACTAAATATGACAACCAATCTTGACATACCAATGCTTGGTGGGTTCAACCGAGCAGTGCTCCAACAGTAGGATAGTGTCTGTAGCGTCTTAATACAGTGTGGTGTATAAAGCTGGCATAGGTCCCGGGGTTTTTTTGCATTTACGGTTTTCCTCGTTAACAAAATTCTGGTGTATGTGTTATTTCTTTTCCGCATTATATTTTGTTATATAATAGAAATATCATAGGTTGTGCGTTAAGATCAATCAATTAGATAATCCAACCTTTGGTTGTTGATATAAATTGATTGAAACTTGAACATTGGTCTTTGGTACCGTTCAAGTTATTTATCTTATTTCAATCGGGCTCGCAAATTCCTATTTGCTGATTGCAGATTGAATTGAGAAATTGAGATATAAAACTCTTTGATATATTTTTCTCTAGATTGAGTCTGACTGTCTAGTTAATTCTCTTAAAGTATATTGGAGTTTGTCTATTCAGATTGCGGAACTAAATATTGGGTGTGGTTGTTAGACCCCCGCTTTTTCATTTGGTATCAGAGCAGGCAAACACGTTTAAGACCTTATAAGTCTGTGTTTCTAGCAATCTGACTCTATAGACAGAAGTGTTATCTCAAAATGCCCCACCAGATCCAGGGATTTCAGAATTATCTTCCATGACTGATTTAATAACATATGTAGAAGAAATTCTATCTAAACCTCCTCCAGGTTTAAAATCCCCTTAAGTGTTTTCAGGTCTTGAAAAGAAACTTGAAAGCTTATCTCTTGATGTTGTGTTATAGCTCCAGAAAGAACAAGAATCTCTTGACAAGCTAAATAAGTTTATGATGAATAATACTCATGTCGAGGTTGATATTGATTTACTAATTAGTGAGAGCAATGCGCCTCCTCTGTGTAATCCACTTGGTTGTAGTAAACTAAACGTATTACAAGAGGAGTTTAAATCTCAGTCATCTGACGGTATCACCTCAAAGCATGAATCAGTTCATTGGTCAATTCCTGATACACTGTGTCATGATAATTGTTTTGTCTACTAGTGTAAACATGTCAGGATGTCTTCTTACACCAAAAGAGTTTCCCTGCGCAGTACTAAACATTATCTGCAGACACTGTTTTTATTAAGTTTTAAAATGAGACATCGGGGACTCATATTTATGTGTATCTCTCTAAAGTCTTTTGCAAAACTTGTAAAAACAAATTCTTGTATGTTTCTCAACTTTGTTGAATGTAAAAGTAGTTGGAAAGAAACTCTTTCTTGGTGCCATGGTGAGCAAGACATTGTTCACCTCAACACAACTTGATTGTGTTGAAAGTACATCCTCACCAAGAAATTCCATGTTATGTATACGGTGAGGGAAGCACAAGAATTGGGGCACACATATTATGTTGGGTATGATTTGGAATGTTTGGTAACGTTGTAGAATTCGATCGGATTCTTCTAAAAAGGTATGTCTCTAAACTTGAGCAAGTTTTATGATGATCTATGTACCTTGTGTATCATTCATGTCTACCTAACTTGATTTGTGTTTAAGGTTCTTAAATGTTCCGGTTTGAAAATAGTTGTTCGGGATGTTTTGTCCTTCATGGTACACTTCAGGTATGCATACCAGTTTGCATACCAGTTTACAAATGAGTTTTTGTAATAAAATCCAGGGAAATGCGTTTGCATAGCAGTTTGCATACTGAAAATCCGTTTGCATACCCGTATGCATACTGGCCTGTAGATGTCGATATTCAGTAAACTTGTTTTGGCCGTATCTTCTGCGTCCGAACTCGGAATGACCTCATTCTTTTTGCGTTCTCCCCCTCTTTGAATTTTATTCGAAATGCAGATGAGAATTCTTGAATTTGGATGAATTAAAATTGGTATTTGTCCTGTCTCTTGTTTTTGAGTGTTGTGCTCCGTTTCGTCGCACTTGTTCCAATTCTCTTGGTCTTGGGCACTTGGATTCTCGGAGTACTCTTCTATGATCATTTTTACTTTTACAAGAATTTTGTTGGTGAATCAGAAAGAAGGAAGTTCAATAATGGGATGTAGTAGGCATTGCTATGGGATTCTTGAATGTTCACAATCATCTTATGTGAACTATGGTGTATGGTCATTAATGACTTTATATGTTCTTCTTTGTTAGTAAAATCTTTTTATACGCCTTTGGTAGCTATTCTTGGTGTAAATCCATGCGAAAAAGATTGATTCTACCCTCCAGGGACAAATCATCTTATATGTGCATTACGAGTTTGTCTTGATGTCTAGGAAACTTCTTATAAACATTTATTCTTGTGTTTTTAAGATGGATAACTAGGGTTTGGAATAGCCATTATTGTGAGTACACATAGCTATTGCCAAAGTTTTTCATCTTGCAATGATTTTAGATTTATTTATTTAAATTCTAAGTTATTTGGAAGATGATTTTTGCAGTATTAATCTATATGGTTTTATATATTGCAAATTGTTATGGGATATGTTGTTTACGTCCGTGAACCTTGACTGTCCCATATATGCTCAAAAGTTAACTCTATTACATGTCGGTATGAAAATATTGATAAAAGATAGAATGAACTTTTGACTACAACAGTTAAGCCTATTATGTCATTATGCAAATATTGTTGGAAGATAGGATGAACTTTTGTTTACAAAGATTAAGTCTATTATATGTTATTGTGCAAATAGTGATGAAAAATAGAATGAATCTTTGATTATTCCGCAGTATTGGTCTTTCCCTGATCTATATCTTTGGGTATGTACAATGCAGTTCCGTAAGTTCTCTTATGTTGAGCATGGCCAATTGAATTAATCATTTTATTTATGGTTAATTCAATTGAGATTTTTGGATATAAATTCATGTTTCATGTGATTTGTTTTTGTCCAAAAAAATCCTTCTTTTCTTGTAAAAGTAAGGTCGCTTGAACTTGTGCTTAATTTCCAAATCTTTGTGGGAGTGCTTGGTGTGGAATATTGTAGGAGTTATATTGTATCTTTATAAACTCCTTGATGAATACACTAAGTTTCGATTATGTGAAATCATCTAAACAAGTTGGTATGTTGTTCTCTTTTTGTCATGAAGTATCTCTATGAAAATTTCATGAGGATCCCACTAGTTTTCGTACCTTTGCCAATTTATATCGACAAAAAGGGGAGAATTAATGTGTAGTTCACACTACAAATACATATGGTTTACGGATCATTATGTAAGGGGGAGTGGTTTTCATTATGAGATGAAGTATTGACTAAGGGGGAGTGATACATATCACCATAGTATTGTTTTCAAAGTTGTGATACAATTGAACTCTGATGTTGTGTAATAATACTATGACACTGTATAACAATGATTGAGAACAACTATTTTCTCATTGTTATTGCTACGGATCTTCAACTATGATGCTGAGTTGAACACATTTGGAATCATTGGAGTACTTGGAAGTGACAAAGATTTCGAGTAATGTTAAAGAACCAAGGAGATCAAGCTTTTTGATGAGAAGCTACAAAGTTTATTTATTTTGTAATCCATGTGTATTAATAGTTTGTCACTAAAATTGGAAAAGCATGAGATTGTTAGAGCACTGCTCGGTCGAACTCGCAAGCATTTCTATCTCAAGCTTGTTTTTCAATGTTAGTGATCAATACTATAAGTCTTGATTTCTAGTCTCCTTATAGTGATGTCTCGGACTAGGATAGATTGTGTAGTTGAGCATTAGACTTCACGGAGTTCATCAATTGAAGACGAATAACTACTAACGAGAGATTGTGGAACTTCATCAACAAAAGGTATGTGGAGACTAAAACTCATCTATCACTTGGAAAGTCTATTTATACTCTATCTCTTATATTGAGACAAAAGTCGTATTACTATATGGTTTTCGATTATGTACATTTGAGATTTTGAGCTGAGATTAACTCGCTTACATATTTCTCGAAATATGTGTTGATAAGCTTTTGCTTCAACCAAGTTCATCTTATATTCTTGACAAAAGTCAAAAGATGATCATGTGAAAAACGTCAAGTAACATCTTACATGGTTTGTGATACAATGCAGACCCATATGCGTACTTGTAGTTGTGAAATTCTGTGTACCAAGTTGTTGATGGTGGTTTTTAGCTTAGGGTCAAAATCGTAAAACTATGCACCTAACATGACGTCACTATGACCATTAGCGCATTTATTAAATTAATCAGCATGCTTACGTAAGAATTTACGGGTACCTTTTTCACTAAGGTCGGAGTTCCACGGCGAGAACACTTAACACTAAGCGACATCACCTATACCAAACCCTAAAATTCTCATGCCGCGCCAAGGCATGCCAACCATACCAATGGCACCACTATGCCAATGGCAAACCGTGCCCGACCACATCTCCGCGCCAAGGCATGCCAACCATTCCGATTGCACCTGCTGTGCCAATGGCAAATCGTGCGACCACATCTCCGCGCCAAGGCATGCCAACCATGCCCGGCCGCACCCTTTGTGCCAATAGTGAACCGTGCCAGCCACATCTCCGCGCCAAGGCATGCCGACTATGACCATGACAGCCACACCACTGTGCCAATGGCAAACCGTGCCAGCCACATCTCCGCGCCAAGGCATGCCGACCATGCCAGCCGCACCACCGTGCCAATGGCAAAGCGGCCGCCACATCTCCGCGCCAAGGCATGCCGACCATGCGCCCGCACCACTGTGCCAATGGCAAACCGTGCCAGCCACATCTTCGCGCCAAGGCATGCCAACCATGCCAGCCGCACCATATGCCAAACGGCATTCCAATCCATTGGCCCTTCCTCGCCAAGCCAAATACACCTTTTTTTGGCCCTAGCCATGCTAGCCGCACCATATTCCAAACGGCATGACAAGCCATTGGCCCCTCCTCGCTAAGCCAAACGCACCTTGCCTTGGCCCTAATCATGCCAGCCGCACCATGTGCCAAACATCATGCCAAGCCCTACCTCGCCAAGCCAAACGCACCTAGCCATGCTAGCCGAACCATGTGCCAAATGGCATGCCAAGCCCTTGGCCCCACCATGCCAAACGCACCTTCCCATGGCCCTAGCCATGATAGCCGCGCCACCATCTTTGGCCTTCCCTATCTGTTCTGCTAAAACGAAGGCGTGCAGACAATCAATGGTCACCCTTCCACCTTAGATGCAAATATTAGTCATCCAAGGTCGCCATCCATCGCATGGTAACCTTTGGCCTAACGCCAAAACCCTAATTTTTGGTAGCGCCTAAACTATGCCACCTCGGGCCCGCAACATCCCTCTTGAATTCTTCCTGAGTTTTACTTTCGGGATGTTTTCACCTCCCGAACGAGTTCAAAACCTAAATATCCCCACTATGGGAGATAGGAAATTCTTTTCCGGTCGATTTGAGTGGCGGACCGTCAACACCCGAGTCCGTACGAGAATTCTGCAGCCCGATTCTAGTAAAGGCGCTAATTAGGGTTTCTAAAATGAAGGCGTGCGGCCATCAATGGCCACCCTTCAATCCCGTGGATAAAATCCTAGCCGTCCAAGGTTACCGAGACAACGCATGGTAACCTTTGACCCAAAACCCTAGTTTTGCCACGCCAAACCACGCCAAGTCATGCCATGCCAACCTTGTCGCGCCACCATCCGGCCTTCCTTATGTGGCTACCAAAAACGAAGGCGTGCGACAATCAACGGTCGCCCTTCAATCCTAGGAGCAAATCCTAGCCGTCCAAGGTTACCAGATGACGATGCATGGTAACCTTTGACCCAAATCCCTAGTTTGGCCACGCCAAACCGCGCCAAGGCATGCCAACCTTGCCGCGCCACCATGCTGGCCTTCCCTATGCGGCTGCTAAAACGAAGGCGTGCGGCAATCAACGGACACCCTTCCACCTTAGATGCAAATCTTAGCCGTACAAGGTCGCCATCCAATGCATGGTAACATTTATCCCAACGCCAAAACCCTAATTTTTTGCCCGCGCCTAAACTATGCTACCTCGGCCCGCGACATCCTTCTTGAATTCTTCACGAGTTTTAATTTCGGGATGTTTTCACCTCCCTAACGAGTTCAAAACCTAAATATCCCCGCAATAGGAGATAGGAAATTCTTTTAGGTCGATTTGAGGGGGCGGAAATCAAAATCGAGTCGTCGAGAATTCTACAACGATTCTAGTAAAGGGCGCTAATTAGGGTTTGTAAAACGAAGGCATGCGGCCATCAACGTCCACCCTTCAATCCCACGAGCAAATCCTAGTCGTCCAAGGTTACCAGATAACGCATGGTAACCTTTGACCCAAAACCCTAGTTTGGTCACGCCAAACTACGCCAAAGAAAGCCATGCCAACCTTGCCGCGCCACCACGTTGGCCTTCCCTATGCGGCTACCAAAATGAAGGCGTGCGACAATCAACGGTCGCCCTTCAATCCCAGGAGAAAATCGTAGCCTTCCAAGGTTACCAGACGACGCATGGTAACCTTTGACCCAAAGCCCTAGTTTGGCCACGCCAAAAAGCGCCAATGGCATGGCATGGCAACCTTGCCGCGCCACCATGCTGGCCTTCCCTACACGACTATCAAAAAAGGAAGCGTGCAACGATCAAAGGCTACCTCTCCTCTTAAGATGCAAAATCTCGACTGTCGAAGGTCACCAAGCTAGCAAGTCTCCCAAGCTCGACTCGTGAGCAACAAAATGCTACATGTTTTCCACGAAAACATTGAGACATCAAATCACAAGGCGGGGATCCTCTTTGGGTATTGGTTTGGCGGTTTGCAGCGTGCGGCGTACACTACGCCCGTCATAAGGAAGTGTCATAAGGATGAGGCGGTCAGTAAATATAGGGAGTAATGGTGAAACGTTCTTTTTATGGAACATCAATTCCATGCGTTAACGGTTACCAGCTCCTCCCATTTACTCACCCATTTTTCCATTCCTTAATGAGACCAGAGTACGTTTCACTTCGACTTGTATAAATAGGTCTTACCTATTTCCACCGAACAACAAGTTCGATCGGAGCAATACAACACTCGAAACATTTGCTAGCTTTCCATCACATTAGCTTCCCATTTTCTGATACAAGTTGTAGAAACAACTACTCTTCCAAAATCAACCTGGTCTCAACACTTTCTTCGCTTCCCTCCCCAAAACCAACCCACTCTCCTTCAATTTGTGACCGAAGCAAATCTGGAATGGCCATTTCTTGGTTTAGGCCGGATTTGTACAGATTGATCTCTCGAATCTAAAGTACTCACGTGCGGTACAATGTTTAGGGTTTAAATTCGTTTCTCACCCACACACCCGAAATTACCAAAATCAGCAGAAGCCATTTTCACCCTCAAACACAAGTATACATACCGGTACGCATACTTGCGTAAGGTATAGGTCCGGGAATTTCTGTTGGGTTTTGAAGTGTACTAAGGTATGCGTACACGTTCGCATACTGGCGAACCCAAACTCAGACCGGCTACTTAAGTATGCGCACCTGTTCGCACACTTGAGTGGTCAAAGTTCTAAAATTGGTTGTGACATGAACTAATACATTTATATATTAAGGAATGCATTCTTTGCAAACCGTGGCTATAATGTTCATGAATTGATTCGAGTGAATCAAACCGATTTTGCTTCAATTGTGTTCTTGTATACTTCTATGAGAATATAGCAATTGAACAACTATTTAACTAGTTTCATTTGATTCATTTGAATTAGTTATGGTTAAGATGAATAAGTTTGATATGAGAGTGTTCATATAGATAACCTCGGTTAACTACGGTTGAGCCAATATGGTGTACACGTTTAGGTACGGCTACTTAAACCTAAATGAATATGCATTTCATTTGTGTATTACAAGCTAAGTTCGATCTAACGGTTGAAAGATATTAGCTTCAATATAATCAGGTTTTCATCTAACAGTGAATATTGAATGCTTTGTTACCAAGGTAACTTAGATTGCAAATCCTTATTTCAAAACTATATAAAGGAGAACTCTAGTGGCTGGAAAACCTAATCCCCACACCTCTGTGTGATACTAGTTGCATAAGCTAGAGTCGATTCTATTTTAACCTTAGGTTTTTCACGAAACCTTGTAGGTTAACGAGTTAAAGACTTCATTGGGATTGTGAAGCCAGACCCAAATATTTTCTTTGTAGTTACGTATTCTGATCTTACTTCTTCTATCGTGATTGAGTATTATCTTTCCTAAGATTTGCTTGAGATTTATCTCCGATAGGTAAGATTAAAAGTAGTCACAAACATCTTCGTATCATCGTTTGTGATTCCACAATATCTTGGTTCGCTACCATACGATTAATATTATTGTGAGGTGATTGATAATACTAGGTTGTTCTTCGGGAATATAAGTCTGGTTTATCAATTGGTTCTTGTTCACCTTGATTTATCAAAAGACGGAACAAAAATCGTAGGTATTTCGTGGGAGACAGATTTATCTATTTCAATAGACTTTTACATGTGAGACAAATTTTTTATCAAGTCTTGGCTTTGGGTCGTAGCAATTCTTGGTTATGGGTGAGATCAGCTAAGGGAATCAAGTGCGTAGTATGTTGGGATCAACGTAAGGAGCGCAACTGTACCTTGAATCAATGTGAGATTTATTAGGGTTCAACTATAGTCCAGTCCGAAGTTCATTGGTAGTAGGCTAGTGTCTAAAGCGTCTTAATACAGTGTGGTGTTCAAAGATGGACTAGGTCCTATGGTTTTTCAGCATTTGCGGGTTTCCTCGTTAAAATTTTTTTGGTGTCTGTGTTACTTATTTTCCGCATTATATTTTGTTATATAATAGAAATATCACAGGTTGTGCGTTAAGATCAATCAATTAGATAATCCAAACTTTGGTTGTTGATATAAATTGATTGACACTTGAACATTGATCTGTGGTACCGTTCAAGTTATTTCTCTTATTTCAACCAGGGCTCTGTAAATTCCTATTTGCTGATTGCAGATTGAATTGAGAAATTGAGATATAAAACTCTTTGATATACTTTTCTCTAGATTGAGTCTAACTGTCTAGTTGATTCTCTTGAAAGTATATTGGAGTTTGACTATTCAGATTGTCGAACGAAATAGTGTGTGGGGCCCGATTTTTCAGTTACTATGGGCATCGATTTCAATATGAAAACCATCTTTCCAAAGCGATATTAAGACACTAGCAAGACTTACGGATGTGACATAAAAAGTATTAAGATAGTTTAGGTGTCTAACATAGTTCAGGATTTTATCAGAAATAATTTTTGTCTTAGACAAAAAAATGATGTCTTTATTGTGTATTCCTTCTAAATACTTAAGATGGTCTTTAGTCTTTTCTATTTGCAAATCCATTACAATTCTAAGATATTATCCTCATTCAGTTTGTTCTTCATTCATATTGGGAATAGAGTGGGAAGACATGATGATAAAACCTTCTAGGAATGGATTTAAATTCTTTTGATTCTTTGCAAATCTTGTTTAATGAAAACCGATTGAGAAGAATTAGGGTTTAGGTTATCTAATTTATAGGAGTGATTTCTTTGATTGATATCCAAACTTATTACATATATTTTCGTTCTTAATTCGATCTCATCTCGTATAGCCACATGTCCACTACAACATACACATCTTTGTTGCATGTATCTCCTGAGTATGTTAGACTTTTGGTAGCCCAACATTGGCCACAATGGAAATCGAACAAGCTCTCAAATCAATCGGATTGGAAAAAGCAATTGGCCGGATGGGTTTACAAGTAAGTTTTTTTCTACCTATTAAGACACTAGCAAGACTTATGGATGGGACATAGAAAGTATTAAGATAGTTTAGGTGTCTAACATAGTTTAGGATTTTATCAGAAATAATTTTTTTCTTAGACAAAAAAATGATGTCTTTATTGTGTATTCCTTCTAAATACTTAAGAAGGTCTTTAGTCTTTTCTATTTGCAAATCCATTACAATTTTAAGATATTATCCTCATTCAGTTTTCTCTTCATTAATATTGGGAATAGAGTGGGAAGACATGATGATAAAACCTTCTAGGAATGGATTTAAATTCTTTTGATTCTTTGTAATCTTGTTTAATAAAAACCGATTGAGAAGAATTAGGGTTTAGGTTATCTAATTTATAGGAGTGATTTCTTTGATTGATATCCAAATTTATTACATATATTTTCGTTATTAATTCGATCTCATCTCGTATAGCCACATGTCCACTGCAACATACACATCTTTGTTGCATGTATCTCCTGAGTATGTTAGACTTTTGGTAGCCCAACATTGGCCACAATGGAAATCGAACAAGCTCTCAAATCAATCGGATTGGAAAAAGCACCAGGGACGGATGGGTTTACAAGTAAGTTTTTTTCTACCTATTAAGACACTAGCAAGACTTATGGATGGGACATAGAATGTAGTAAGATAGTTTAGGTGTCTAACATAGTTCAAGATTTTATCAGAAACAATTTTTGTCTTAGACAAAAAAATGATGTCTTTATTGTGTATTCCTTCTAAATACTTAAGAAGGTCTTTAGTCTTTTCTATTTGCAAATCCATTACAATTCTAAGATATTATCCTCATTCAGTTTGTTCTTCATTAATATTGGGAATAGAGTGGGAAGACATGATGATAAAACCTTCTAGGAATGGATTTAAATTCTTTTGATTGCTGCAATACTGTTTAATGAAAACCGATTGAGAAGAATTAGGGTTTAGTTTATCTAATTTATAGGAGTGATTTCTTTGATTGATATCCAAACTTATTACATATATTTTCGTTCTTAATTCGATCTCATCTCGTATAGCCACATGTCCACTTGCAACATACACATCTTTGTTGCATGTCTCTCCTGAGTATGTTAGACTTTTGGTAGCCCAACATTGGCCACAATGGAAATCGAACAAGCTCTCAAATCAATCGGATTGGAAAAAGCACCAGGCCCGGATGGGTTTACAAGTAAGTTTTTTTCTACCTATTAGACATCAATGAAAACCCAAGTTATAGCCATGATCCACCAATTTTTTCACCATACCACCCTTGAACCCCCTTTTAACCATACAAATATCACTTTGATCCCAAAAAACCAAAACCCAATCAAACCAACGGATTTTAGGCCTATTGGGCTATGTGGCATAGCCTATAAGATCATTGCCAATATCTTAGTTGCCAAAATTAGACCTCTGTTGCAATTTATGATAAGCCCCTACCAAAGTGCTTTTGTCCCAAACAGAGCAATTCACGATAACATAGATATAGCAACAGAGCTGTTGCATCATATAAGAACAACCCTACCTTCAAGAAAACCAAAAATTGCATTGAAATTGGATATTAGGACAGCATATGACAGCCTCGACTGGGGCTTCATTAGACTCACTTTCAAAAAAATGGGATTCCCAACTATCTTTATCGATTATATCATGAACTATATCACCTCAGTATCATACTCTATCAACATAAATGGTACAGCCCAAGGGAAAATCGAACCGAAGAGAGGGTTTCGCCAAGGCGACCCCCTATCACCTTATATCTTCATTTTGTGTGCGGAAGTCTTCATCAACAAATTTGGGCATGCTTGAACACCGGGGTTTATTACAAGGCATCAAAATTTCAAAATGGCTCCACCAATCCTCCACCCGATGTACGCGGACGATTTGTTGATCACTTGTTCGCCGTACATGCCTCGTGCTTGACTCTACAACACATCCTACATTCGTACTCAGCATCGGCAGGACAATCAATCAACACTGAGAAATCGACGCTAGTTCATCACTCAAAACTACATCCAGATGAAGTTCGACGACTACAGACTGTCTTTAATTTCAATACAACCTCTGAGCCGCCAATTTATCTTGGCATACAATTTAAGAGAGGAAGAAGCTCCGCACATCTATATGGAGAATTGCTAAACAGAATAGAGAAAAAAGCTGGTGGCTGGATAGCTAAATGCGTGAATCAAGCTAGACAATTGGTACTCATCAAAACAGACCTAACTCCAACAGCAAACCAGGTTATGCAAGTACAACAACTACCGGTGGAAATACATGGCAAAATCGACAGAATCACAAGAAATATCTTCTGGGGCCATGATCAACACACAAAGAAAATGCACCCCATAGGATGGGACAGAATCACCCAACCACTTGCACTGGGAGGGTTAGGTATTAGCAAAAAGTGAAGTTCATAATCAAGCACTCTTAGCTAAGAGACTGTGGCACCTACAACAACAAACTAATTCAATATGGACCGCAATTTGTGCCCCGAAGTATTTTGAAGAAACAACTCGATCAATTTGGATCCCAAAGCCTCAATCATCAGCCAGCCCACTTTGGAAAAATTTGACTAACTTATCTGTTATCCTAGTGGAAAAAAGCCGTTTTAAGATAGTCTGAAAGTGTCGTTTAAGCGAACAATACGACACTTTGGGGTTGCAGCTGAAAGTGCCGTAGATTTACTATCTTTTTCTGGAACGACACTTTCAGGTTGTTGCTGAATTACGATACTTTCAGGTTGTCGCTATGTAGACACGTATATTAATAAAAAAAATATTAGAAATTCAGCTGAATCTCGAATCAGATCTGGCTGACTACAGTTTTTCTAGCTTAGGCTGAAATAAATCTGACTAAAAATCAAATTACACTAAAATGAAACTTGAATATATAAATTCAAATAAGATTTCACTGAATTGGTTACACAGTTCAGAACAGAATTCAGCTGACACTTAAGTTCAAAATCACAAAAAATCAAATAAATCAAATCCTAAATTCATGCACACCAATACAAATCATATATCTAAGTTTTGAAGTTCATAAAGACAACTGCAAACTGCAAAACAACAAACGAGAAACTTCCCAGTGATGAATTGAGGGTGTGTATTCCCTGTGAAGAAGAAAGAAACCACAAGTTCAACTGCAACTCAAGCAAGAAACCCCAAATTGTTCATGATAAACTTAATAAATCAAGAACTACTACAGAAAAATGCATGAGCCAAAGCGCAATTGCTCCATCTCATGCATGTCGTAAAGTATAGGGTTAAACCAAATGATCAATTGTAACTTGCTGAATGGGAAGAAAGCATCACGGAGAATGTGAGCAGAGAAATTTAAATGAGTTGTAACCAAGTTAACCTTATTTATATGTTGGATGAAACCAAATGTAGACTTCTCAAGCTGCATTATCTCAATCCACCAAACACTAGCGGAAAAAGGCTGCATTGGAACAAATCAGTAATATAAGTCTACCATGATTCATAAACTTAAGAGAAAAATGTCGGCACATTTACAGGCCCATAGTCAGAGTCGAAGGCGTTGGAGAACACTGATACATTCACATAAGGGATAGGAGAGCAGCCGAAGACTGCTGTAAGCGTTTCAAAGCTATCTCCTCCAATGCAGATATCATAAGATTCTGACAACGCTTCAACTAACAAACCATGTTTCTAAGTTACGGTCGATTCAATGACCAAGAGATCTGACAAAATCACAAGCTAGCACAAAGCAGTAAGTAACTACCTCTCGAGTTCGATTTTGAGAATTCAGCTCCTCGATGTTAACAAGAAATACGCGCCGAACTGCTCGTAAAAAGACGTACTCCTGCAGTTCCATATATCCACAATTTAGTATAGTTGGAACTTTCAAAATTGTGAATCAAAATCACGATTAAGAACTAAATCCCATAATCAGACCTGGCTCGCCGGAAGAACTCCTTTACATCAGTTCGAGGAGTGCGCACTGGACATAATAAAACCAGATAAATAACTTAAGTAAGTTTAAGGAAATCTTCTTATAGAGCAAGAAAAAAAAAAGATATTAGAACAAAAATGGCAATATTTTTCTATCAACTCAAACTAGTAGGAACCTAACTAGGAAAATCACTACTGGTACCGCTCATGGTTAATAAGGTGTCAACTTACACCCCTTAGACGACTCAAAAACGAAATAAAGTTAAGTTAGTTTCCCGTAATAGAGAGTAAAGGACTATAATGATGCAGTTATAAACGTAAGAAAAAGGTCGAAACTTCAGGAAGTAGAGAATAATCACCTTTAGCCGAATATGTCTTGGAAACAACTTGGTCGCAGGTTCCAATATTAACAGTTTCATCTTGATCTCAATTCATGGAATAACATACACAATGGTAACCAAAATAAAATGAGTATTTTACTGTTATGTTCGAATCTTACAGAACTATCATCATTGAGTGACTACATTAGCTGCCTCTTGAGGAACAAATGTAAAAGACTTATTAAATTCAATAACCAAACAAGTTTAATTTGAAATAAAACATAAAATGAATAACAAAAGATGGATATGGAACAACCACAAAAGAATATATTGCCTTGACGCGAACAATACAATTTTGGAATTGATAGTTTCTGAACCTGCACTACACAATAACAGAGAACAAGTACACCAAACTGTCCAATAGATACTCAGGTAGATTATTACGTAAACTAACAGAAAATTCATGCACTTAGAAATGCTTACCATGATTGCCAATGTCTCTGCGTCACACGTACACATCCTTTGTCCCCATTAAGCTGAAATACAACCAGCTAACAACCATCAATAATCCAATCGTTAAGCTAAAATGTCAAGAATCTATTTGAAGAAATTAAATTGAATCTTACCCCAATGCTTCTGATAACCCATAAGCCAACAACCATCAATAATCCAACTACACTTTGATTGAATGCTGAAAATTCCTCAAAGAGAATCCCTGCATATCCTAAGTCGAATACCACTGCCCTGAATAAGCACTTTAATGGAGTTAAAAAAGGAACAACGTCAAAGAGAAAATTAACCTTCGAGGAAATAATAGGTAAACAAGATCTGCAACTTTTACTTGCCTTATTGTTTGCAAATTTCATTTGAGCTGCATAGCTCCAGGTTTCCCTGTGAACCTTCGAGGAATAACACTAGATCCTTGGCATTGCTACGGAAGCCCCGCTTGCAGCACATAAGCGATGCCATCTAGGTTATTGATGACCAGAAAATAAAATAAAAAAGTGAATTACGGTGATATAAACATAGAGCAGGCATTTTCATGAGAAAACTAGCAAAAGTGTTTGTATTTCACCCTTCATTCATGATGCCCAAACTTTGCTAGTGGTAGTGCAGATTACAGTATAGATTGACATAAGTGTTGGGATTACTTGGTAAATAATTCCACAAGACACTAGTTCTTTGGATCAATGTAGAAGTAAAAATAAAGAAGATGCACACTAAAAGAAACAAGAAAGCGAGAACACAAGAATTAACGTGGTTCGGCGGTACGCCTACATCCACAAACGGCTACGATCAACTCTTTATTATAGAACTTTTACAGAGAATTAAAACACTCAAAGATTGATGAATCAATCACTAACTTATGATTAGCTAGAAGCTAATCATAACACTAAAATAACTCTCTAGTAATATTGCTCTATATCCTCACAAATAGAAAGTAGAAGAGAAGTAGGAGAGAAAACTCATAAGGCTCTTAGAGTTGGTATTTTTGGTGTGTTTTTCTCCAAATGAGCTCCCTCCTATTTATACTAGATAAGTACTTGGGATTCAAGCAAAATACTTGACATCCAAGTAGTAACACCTTGCAAGCAAAGTAAACTTGGTTGCCAAGACTTTACTAGATAATTCCCATGTGTACTTAATACCCAAGCATTCTTCTTCTCTATGCCAAGTGTCCTATAACCTCCACAAGTGTGAATATAGGATTTAATCTTTGACAACATTAACAATAAGAGGATTTATATCCTTTAATAGGATAAAGACCAGATCATAGTTCAAAACTTCAATTGCATGAACCAACTTAAAAACACAAATTACTAAACCAAAGTAGTAAATTAGAATCAACTAACTTTATTCAATAGATTAGTCCACCAAATAACATTCCCCTGCTTACTTTTGGTGGTATACTCCATCTTACTTGACAAGTGACGCATAAAGTGTGACACAGCTGAGTCTTTCCAGAGCGAAATTCACCATACAATTGAGTAATAGCCCCATATCAGTCCTTCCTGTGAAATGTTTAACCATGTAAGTTCTCGGTAAGTATCAAAACACAACAGTCTATAGTCATAATCTACTAGTATTACCTTCTAAAACCTTGTCAAGTTCTCTAGATACTGATGTTATCTGAATGATTTCTTTCCTTTGTGCATGAAGTTGACTAGCACTAGTAAAACCCAATGGAACCAGCTTCGTCGCTGCTTAACTTAATGATCTTATCAACTTTAGAATCACTAATTCCTTTGATTAGAAGTAATTCTTTCCGAGAAGAGTTTGCAACAGCTTCAACTGTGCATAGACCAACATCTTTAAGCTTCTTTACATCAACTGAGGCTACCCCAGCCGCCTTCAAAAATAACATAAACAAAACAAACCCCAAATTAGTGAAACCTAAAGAATCAAAAGGATTTATTTTTTCTTATAAATCTCCAAAATCGAAGAAAACCCTTTATTAAGAATCAAATGAAGACCCTAATTAAGAATCAAAAAAATGAAATATTCGTTCGCAACCTTAAAATCCCCAAACCCAAGCACAAAAATTACTCCACCCGATTGTCCAAAACATCAAGAAAATCCCCAAATTCGAAGGTTATAATCTAGAAACATACTACAACCCAGTGTGCAAATGATAATTAACGATAAGAAAGACACAAACTTTGATGTAAAAGGATAGAAATCGATCTAGGGTTTCGAGAGCGAATTGAAGGAAATTACCCGAAGTTGTTCAACAGGAAAAGGGGCCATGGAGAATCTCTTCTTCTCCGATGTTTTCTTCAACCATGTTCTTATTCTGCTGCTGCTCCATCACTCCAAAATCAAAAACTCAGGCGAATCGAAGAGCGTCTTCTTCTTAGAAAAAGGAGTCTTTGTGAGTGAGATAAGCGTATTTCTATATGATGGGTTTTGATCTATGAAATAAGAGTTCAGAGAAGATAGCTTCTGAATTTTTGGTAGATTTCGATTGATTTCAACAGAATTAGGTTTAGCAGGAGAGCAGAGAGAGAAAGAAGAAATAAAACAAGAAAGTGAAAGGAAAAAGGAAAGTGATAAGGTTTTTCACTTCTAGTCTAGTGTATTAGGTATGAGAATATTGAGTCTTCATATCCAGCCGTCCATCACATCCTAGACCTATACTCAATTACACCTATTAGGCCTCTTCCTATGCACATGCCAAAACATGGTATTTGGCATATATACGCACGTATGGGTATCTTAAACTCGCCAAACTCATATGCCAATACGTTATTTACAGCATATAGGCATACTGTGACAGAGTTTCCGTGGCGATAGAGTCTTCATCGCTCGATGGTCACACCGCTCGTTCGATGGTCATTCAATCGACAAATGGTCAATAAGTCAGCCTCGATACTTTGATAATCGCTCATCGATCTTCATCCAACGGCTAATATTTCCCCCTCTATAAATACCTAATTTTAATCTCATTTCAACTCACACTGGAATTTCTTAATCTCTTAAGAATTTCTCAATCTCTCTAGAATTTCTTAATCTCCAATTCTTTTCATCACTCTTCCAGTTCCTTAGAGAGCATGGCCGATAATATGAATCCATTTGAGTGCATGGCAAACCTTTGTATTATCCAAAATCGAAGAGCCGCTTGTCGTGCAATTGTAGACAGTGAAACTAGGAGAAGTCAAATTAGGAGATGCCAGTGAGGAGAAACCTAAAATTCAAAAGCTGAGGGAGAAGATGAATGTATTTGCGGGAATTATATTGATTTGACAATGGGATGATATTTGATCACCAACTATTGTGGGAAAGGATTTTTTAAATTTCAAGAACAAACAATGAACCTCACGCGGTCGTAGTGTTTGATTTGGTTACGCCGGTATAATTAGCGGTGAAGTTACTAGGTATGTTGCTTTACTTCAAATGAGAAGGTCCAACCTTGAGAAGTGGTGAAACCACGGTGGAATTTCGGGGAAAGGTGTCGTGTGGAATATCGCCGCATCTACGGGCAAAAATTCCATTTTGAAAGTTGTTTCGAGGTTTTAAGATATTTGCCCCAATATTGTCCAACATTTGTGTTGTAATTTCAATATTTGTAATTAATATTAATTTTGTGTTTTAAGTTTAAATATTTGTAATACTTTTAATGTTTAAGAATATAATTAATATTAATTTTCAACAATATTCGTCAAATTTTCAAATTCATTAAACTTCACAAAATTAAAAACTTCAATATAATTAAAATAGTCATTTTACAAGACATAAAACTAGACAATAATTGGAAAGACTCTAAAAAAAAATTTGGAACAATGTTCTTCATCTTGTTCATCTTCTTCATTTCACTAAACTTCCAATCAATGCGCTCATGAACAGAGTCTCCTTTGTTTATCTTCTTCTTTGGCTTCAAATTTGTTTTGCCTTGATTTTCCTTGCCTTTAACCTTTCTTGGCCTTCTCTTGGTTGCGGTTTTCACTTGGTTGATATCCAAAACTTGGAGACTTCTTTGCTTCTTACTTATTTCTTTGAATCTATCACATATCTTCTCAACGGCACCTTCAAGTACTACTCCAGAAAAATCAAGTTGTGTTCTTAGAATCAAGTTGGGTTAATTGTGCCATTTGGATCAAATAGAAGAAATAAATTAGATTGAGAAAAGAGAAATAGATCGAGAAGAAGAGAAATTTTTGTGTAAAAAATTTGAGGTAAAAAAGTTGTGTAAAAAAGTTGAGTTTGAAAGTTACCTATTTATAGCGATGAAGAAATAGCCATTCTGTTTAGAGTGAATATCGCCGAAATGATATTGACAATATCGTCGGCCGATAAAGTCTTTATCGCCGCGATATTGTCAATATCGCTTCGCTAGGAGTCGATCGCTCAACGGTTTCCCCATAGTGGCGCAAATGGTTTGGCATGCCACCTGGCATGCCAAACACCATTTTTTTGGCATGTGCATAGGAAGAGGCCTTATAGAAACTATACTGCTGATAGTGTCGTTGCATAAGTCAACTAAAGTCTTGACACAACGACATCTTGACTTTAGTCAGCGACAACGCCGGAAGTCGTTGTCTAAGTCAACAAAAGTCTTTACACAACGACAATTTGACTTTAGTCAATGACACTTTCTGAATGCCATTAAATCGCGAAATTTAGTTTGTGTCGTTTCATTGTGTCCAGATAGCCCTTTTTCCACTAGTGAATTATTTTGCAGGATTTTTGCTTCTCACAAATTGGAGATGGAAATGATACCACAATAAATCAACAATGGATTCCACACCTACCGTCGAACACTATCCAACCGCTCAGCCATCAACTTTCTTCATCCACCAAGGTATCTCATTTCATCGACCCTACTACCCACACTTGGAACCATAGCCTCATCTTCAATACCTTCACAACACAAGTAGCCCACCATATCATCGGTATCCACCTACCAAGAATCCAACAAAAGACGAGCAGTATGGCCTTTTTCCAAAGATGGCAACTATCCGCCAAGTCGGGATACATCCAATTCAATATACGGCAACAACATCAAACAATCACCCATCAAAATCAAATTCACAACCAAAATCCTGTGGACTTCAAATCAATTTGGAAATTAGAATGTCCACCAAAAATCAGACTTTTCATGTGGAAGGTCACCAACCAAGGTCTACCAACCTTCAAAAAGCTACACCGTTTCAACATCACCAACATAAACACTTGTCCTATTTGCAATTCTCAGGAAGAAACAGAACAACACTTGTTTTTTGACTGCATCAACACAATAGCAACATGGCAGCTCATCATCACACATCTTGCAAGAAACCCGAACGGCGACGGAGGAAGACAAGATCGAAGTGAGGAACAACAACAACAACATCATCAACCGCCGAACCAGACCCTGAGACCCAGAAATCTACAGGAGGCCCTATCAACTACATACACAGCATCAACAAAGACGCTGTTTGGATTCATAATATGGCACATTTGGTTAGCCAGAAACTCGAAGGTCTACAAAAACAAGCAACAATCTCCATGGCAGACATATCAAATCATTAAGGTTATGTTCTAGGAGTATCAATGGGCGCAACGACATTCGACACCAATCATGGCAAACGGACCTACAACAGATCGTCATAGACAAACAAGGCCTACAATAAGGACTATCTACATAGGATGGACAACACCAGCACTACAATGGGTGAAAATCAACACAGATGGAGCATCTAAAGGAAATCCGGGACCAGCAGGAGCGAGAATAATATGCAGAGACAGCAATATAAATGTAATGACAGCTATGGCAGCACCGTTGGGAATAACAACTTCATTAATGGCAGAAACCTGGGGTTTACTACTTGCGGTTCGTATGGCACATCAACGCCATTGGCCACAGATTTGGTTTGAAGTGGACTCACAAGCACTGGTGTCTCTACTACAAACCCAACAACCACAACCATGGTATCTTACAACTATGATACTAGAAATACGAACTCACATAGCAATCTTCCAAAGCTACAAAATCACTCACACGTTCAGGGAGGAAAACCAAGTTGCAGATGCGCTAGCCAACAAGGCGGTGGAGGATCAAATTCAACAAACAACACCGGCAACAACAACTTGTTGGGAGCACATTTGCCCAAACTGTATAAGACAAATTGTTTTCCTTATTGGGAGCACATTTTCCCAAACTGTATATCACACTAGACATTTTGAGTAGGGTTCCAACCGATCGGCTCGGGTCGCAAATCGTATGCAAGACATGGAGAAATCTTATTGGTCGTCCATCATTCTCTAAAATCCACTTGCACCATCTCAATAATCCTTCTACTTATCTTTGATTCCAAGTAAGTCGGGTTTTCTTTCTTTAACTATGAATGAATTATTTTACTATTTTGAATATAATGATGATCAGAATCATGAATCAACACCCATTGAGAGGTTTAGAATGATTAATTTAGCTTCTCTATTTCCGGATTGTGTATTTGTTGGATCGTGTAATGGTTTGGTCTGTCTTGTCCGAAAGCCATTTTCTGAAGCAAAAACTTATATTTGTAACCCAATCACAAAAGAATGTATGATGCTTCTTGCAATCGAGACAGATTTGGATATTGATCAGTATATTTATTGGACAAGCGGATTTGGTTACGTTTCTTCAACCTACAAGTACAAAGTTGTCCGAATATATAAGTTGGAGAGCGAGTTTGTAGAAGTTAACATATACACACTAGGCAGTGGCAGTGGATGGAGAAACCTTGGAAAGTTGAAATCCAATTTTAGAGCAGACCTTTTGAAACTAGGTAACTTTGCCAATGAAGTTCTTTATTGGACAAGCAGTGAGTTGGAAGCGATCGTGACCTTCTATTTGGCTGGGGAAAAGTTCTGCAAAGATCATTCAACACCTCCTTTGCCACCAGAAGGTGATTGGATTGATCCTAGAATAGGTGTTTTGGATGGTTTTTTGTATTTTATAATGAATTTAGTTGTAGAGGAGTCGAATGTTTTGACCTATGGTTATTGAAAAAGAAGAATGGCAATCATGACAAGAAAGTTGGAGAGGAACATCTGTCATTGGGATGGAGTAGAGAGTTTAGGATTGATGAAAGCGAATTATTAACCATAACGAAGAATGGCGGTATTTTAACATACATTGATAACTATTTCAGCATTTATGATACAAAAGCTTCAACCTCGAAAAGGCTTGTGGAGTTCAAGGAACATTTTTATCAAATTATTCCTCACAAGAACACCTTAGTTTCGTTGAAAGGTTTAGGGAAAGAAGATACTGAAGTAATGGAGTCAGTGGGAATTTAAGAGGCAGAGTCTCGGGTTGGCTTTTGAAGCAGTTGTAGAAGAATCAGAACGCTGGATACATGCTTATAAACTGGTAAGAGTTTCTTTAAATTCGGTTTCAAGGGGTCTTTCTGTGAACTCACTACTATTGGCAGTGTCTTTGTGAGTTTTGTTTAATAATTTATTGCTAGTCTGTCTTTATATCATCAATCCCACGTTAAGGAAGTGATATTTGTTTTAGGTTTAGCTATATTGCTTTGTTAATTTTGCATTTTGCTAGTAGCTTGATCTTATTTGATGAATGTGCTGTATAGTTTAGTGACTTGTTTTATTTGTATACATGAGAGTCGAACAAGTATATATGTGCAGGCAAAGTCGTGGGACAAGAGAGACTCCCCATTTGTATCGTGGGAATATATTCTGTTTTTGCCTCTATGTATTTTGCTAGATAATGTTAGGGATCTAAATTGATAGTTTTATATGTTTTTGTTGTGTGTTTTGATACTGCAAGAAATCCTATCATAGTAGTGTTGTAACCATTATCATATTACATAAAACGACGGTTTAATCATTTAGTGAAGCTATTATATTTTCTGTTCAAGTTACTTGGCTCTGTATTGGTTTGACTCCTTGATGAAACTAGATTTTTAAATAAAAATTTTAGCTCCCTGGTTTGAGATGTACCCTATGAAGTTAATCACTAATACATTGGCTTAGGTTTAGAAGTCCTTAACATGAAAATTTGATCAATCAAGCTCAATGAGAACTAGAAGTCTAGAACATGAATTCAGGTTGCTATGGGGGTATTAAATTTTGTAATTTCCTTGAGGTTGTGCTGGAATGTAGGTTCATAAAATAATTGTTGAAATGTTTGTTGAAACATTTAAGTTTGAGATGTCTAGGCTCCAGCTGGATGTTGATCAAAGAAGCATGTCTATCCCTATAGCAATTTTCCAGGACAAGTTGCGTTCTGTAGCATTTAGAAGTTAAAGCGTTAAACCATTTAGGCTCATGGAACAAAAATATATCAGAGGTCAATGCAGTCTAGTACCTCCATTCAGGATGACTTAAGGTTAAAATATCGATGACTTTGTGTTCTTGTAGTATATTGGTTATTTCTTTGAGATTGCAGTGAATTGTAGGTTTGCTGAATTGGAACTGCAAAAAGAAAATAAAGAAAAAAATCTGGAAAATCTTGAATAAAGAAATGACCCAACTGAGAAAGCAATAATATTGTTATTGAATAATTGGATAATTCTTACAGAGTTAATGATGCCTATTTAAGGCAACCATAATAAGTGTGTAAGATTAATACAGGCACACAAGTGTTCCACACATACACAAGTCAAGTCAACCAATGTTGACTTGACACACACATTTACATTGTCTAACACACCCCCTCAAACTGTTATTACCAGACTCATGATAACAGTTTGAATCACAAAAAACAGAAATGAAAAACACTACTAAGAAGCAAAACTGCTGAAGAAGAAAAAGTTGAAGAAGCTTGTGATCTGCCAATCTGACTTCATATCTCAAGTACACCTCCCTCAAGATGATACTGACTGAACAGAGTAGAAGATTGACAATAAAAATCAAATAAAAGTAATACTAAGTAATGTCTGTAATCTGAACTGAAGAATAATTTGAAGTAGTTATGGAAGAAGGTCCAAGCAACTGACACAACAGTTTAGAAAAAACTGGATAACATAAGCCTTTGGTGAAAAGATCAGCCAACTGATCTGCTGAAGAAATATGCTGAAGCTGCAAGAATCCAAATATGCTGAAGCTGCAAGAATCCTTCCTCAACCAGTTCTCTAACAGTGTGGTATTGAATCTCTATGTGCTTAGTCCTGGCATGAAAAACTGGATTCGATGCCAAGGCCAAAGCACTTGTATTATCACATAACAACAGTACTTATGTAACTTTGATATGTAAATCATTCAATAAGTAAGCAAACCATTTCAATTCAGCAGAAGCAACAGAGAGGCACTTGTATTCACACGCAGGATGACTTAGATTGTAGGGTCGCTTTTTAGATGACCAAGAAACTAAATTAGAGCTTAGAAAAATAGCAAAACCAAAAGTTGATCTTTTGGTATCTGGACAACCTGCCCAGTCTGAATCAGTAGTCCTTCAATTAATGAAGTAACATCACTTTTTCTTAAGGTAATTCCCAGATCAATTGTCCCTTTCAAGTACCTTAAGATTCTCTTAACCAGTTGTAAATGTAAATCATATGGAGAGTGCATAAATTGTGACACATAATTAACTGCAAAATAAATATCTGGCCTAGTTACTGTCAAATATTGTAATGCTCCCACCAAAGTCCTGTAATGACTAGGATTATCCAATTTAACTCCATCATTAATAGAAAGTCTACCGGACTTAACAACTAGAGTATCACAAGATTTACAGTCCAACAAATTTGCTTTTTCTAGAAGATCCAAAGTGTATTTCTTTTGAGTTAACACTATAGAGTCACTATTCCTAACAGCTTCAATGCCAAGAAAATAAGCCAAATCTCCTAACTATTTCATAGCAAATTCCTTCTTCAAAGAAGTAATAAGATCAGTAATAAGCATGGAAAAACTGCCAGATAATAATATGTCATCAACATATGAAAGTAAAATAGGAATATCACTCCCAGTTGACTTGACAAACATTGAATTGTCTGAAACACATTTCTTGAAACCACATTGAATGAGAAAAGAACCGAATCTATGAAACCAGGCCCTTGGAGCCTGTTTAAGCCCATACAAACTCTTTTTAAGCAAACATACATAATGAGAAGGATAATCTGGATGAAGAAATCCCTGCGGCTGTGACATATATACATCTTCATCTAAATAGCCATGCAAGAATGCATTACTTACATCTAATTTATTGACTGGCCAATTGTAAGTAAGTGCTAAGCAAAGAACAACTCTTACTGTGGGTAACTTAACAACCGGACTGAAAGTTTCATTAAAATCAATGCCATCTTGCTGATCATATCCTTTAGCCACTAGTCTAGACTTGAGTCTATCAATAGTACCATCTGATTTTCTGTTAACTCTATAGACCCATTTAGAACCTAGTAAGTTCATATGAGACTAAGGAGCAACATAAACCCATGTACCATTATTCATTAAAGCGGTGTGTTCATCTTTCATAGATACCTACCAATCGGGGATTTTGCATTGCCTCCTATTGATGGTGGTTTTTAACTTAGGGGTAAAGTCATAAAACCCTAGTCGACGGTGACGTCCATGAGAACTTGAGTAATAATGTCCAAACCAAGAACATTTATTGAACCCTTTAATTTATGCAAGAAAATTACGGGGTACCTTTTTTTTAAAGCGCTAATTAGGGTTTCGACAAGCCAAAACCCTAATTCGCACACCGCGATGCCAATGGCTCATCATGCCAGCCACATCCTACCGCGCCAAGGCATGCCAACCATGCTAGACGCACCCCTGTGCCAATGGCTCATCATGCCAGCCACATCCTACCGCACCAAGGCATGCCAACCATGCTAGCCGCACCCCTGTGCCAATGTCTCATCATGCCAGCCACATCCTACCGCGCCAAGGCATTCCAACCATGCTAAGCCGTACCCATGTGCCAATGGCTCATCATGCCAGCCACATCCTACCGTGCCAAGGCATGCCAACCATGCTAGTCGCACCCCTGTTCCAATGGCAAATCATGCCAGCCACATCATACCGCGCCAAGGCATGCCAACCATGCTAGCCGCACCCCTGTGCCAATGGCTCATCATGCCAGCCACATCCTACCGCGCCAAGGCATGCCAACCATGCTAGCCGCACCCCTGTGCCAATGGCAAATCATGACAGCCACACCTACCGCACCAAGGCATGCCAACCATGCTAGCCACATCCCTGTACCAATGGCAAACCATGCCATCCACACCTACCGCGCTAAGGCATGCCAACCATGCTAGCCGCACCCCTGAGCCATTGGCAAACCATGCCAGCCACACCTACCAAACCCTTGTCCCCACATGCAAACCCAAACCGCACCTTGCCTTGTCCCTAGCCATGCTACCCATGGCATGCCAAACCCTTGGCCCCGCCATGCCAAGCCAAACCATTCACGCCAATCCCTTGTCCCCACATGCCAAGCCAAACCGCACCTTACCTTGGCCCTAGCCATGCTAGCCGCGCCATGTGCCAACGGAATGCCAAACCCTTGGCCCCACCATGCCAAACCAAACCGCACCTTACCTTGGCCCTAGCCATACTAGCTGCACCATGTGCCAACGATATGCTAAGCCCTTGGCCCCACCATGCCAAACGCACCTAGCCGCGCCACCATGCTGTCCTTCCCTACGCGGCTACCAAAAACGAAGGCATGCGACGATCAACGGTCCCCTTCAATCAGGAGCAAATCCTAGCCATCCAAGGTTACCGGGGACGACGCATGGTAACCTTTGGCCAAAAAACCTAAGTTTGGCCACGCCTAAACCATGCCATGCCAATGGCATGCCAACCTAGCCGCGCCACCATGCTTTGGCCTTCCCTACGCGGCTACCAAAAACAAAGGCGTGCGACGATCAACGGTCCCCCTTCAATCCCAGGAGTAAATCCTAGCCATCCAAGGTTACCAGACGACGCATGTTAACTTTTGGCTCGAAAACCTAAGTTTGGCCACGCCAAACCATGCCATGCCAACCTAGTCGCGCCACCATACTGGCCTTGCCTATGAGGCTACCAAAAACGAAGGCGTGCGACGATCAACGGTCCCCTTTCAATCCCAAGAGAAAATCCTAGCCATCCAAGGTTACCAGATGACGCATGGTAACCTTTGGCCCGTAAACCTAAGTTTGGCCACGCCAAACCATGCCATGCCAACCTAGCCGCGCCACCATGCTGGCCTTCCCTACGCCGCTACAAAAAATGAAGCCGTGCGACGATCAACGACCCCCTTCAATCCCAGGAGAAAATCCTAGCCATCCAAGGTTACCAGACGACACATGGTAACCTTTGGCCCGAAAACCTAAGTTTGGCCACGCCAAACCATGCCATGCCAACGGCATGCCAACCTAACCGTGTCACCATGCCGGCCTTCCCTACGTGGCTACCAAAACGAAAGCGTGCAACGATCAATGGCTATCTTTCCTCTTGAGATGCAAAATCTCGACCGTCGAAGGTCACCTAGCTAGCAAGTCTCCCCAGTGCGACTTGCCAGGCAACAACAACATGCTACATGTTTTCCATAAAAACATTCGAGACATCAACACATATCACAAACTGGGGGATCCTCTTTGGGTATTGGTTTGGCGGTTTACAACATGCGTCGTACACTAAGCCCGTCATAAGGAAGTGTCGTAAGGATGAGGAGGTTAGTAAATAAAGGGAGTTAATGGTGAAACGTTCTTTTTATGGAACATCAATTCCATGCGTTAATGGTTTTATGGAACATCAATTCCATGCGTTAACGTTACCACCTCCTCCCATTTGTTCACCCATTTTTCCATTCCTTAATGAGACCAGAGTACGTTTCACTTCGACTTGTATAAATAGGTCTTACCTATTCCACCGAACAATAAGTACAGTCAGGAGCATACACCACTCAGAAAATATTTTCTAGCTTTCCTATCTGTTAGCTTCCCACTTTCTGATACAAGTCGTAACACAACTACTCTTCCAGAATCAACTATTCTGGTCTCATCACTTTCCTTGCTTCCCTCCCCAAAACCAACCCATTCTCCTCCACTTTGTGACCGAAGCAAGTCTGGAACGGCCATTTCTTGGTTTAGGCCGGACTTGTACAGATTGATCTCTCGAATCTAAAGTACTCCCTTGCATTACATTGTTTAGGGTTTAAATTTGTTTCTCACCCACACGTCGAAATTACCGAAATCAGCAGAAACCATTTTCACCCACAAACACCTCCTTAAAAGACTTTGGATCAGTAAAAGTAGTCAATAAAGATGTATACTTTGAAGAAATAGGATGTTTAACAGAACAATAAGTAACATGATCTTTGAAAACTTTTGGTTTTGAAATTCCTTTTTGAGATATAGTAACCATTGTACTAGAAGAAACATTATCACTGGAAGATAAGATATGAGAATCATTGTCAATACAAGGAATTGAATGTAAATGATCAGTTGTAGGAGTAAAGTAAAATTCTGTTTCAGAAAAAGTAACATGTCTTGAAACATAAAGTCTTTTAGTGACTAGATTATAACAGTTGTTGCCTTTATGAAGAGGACTATATCCAATAAAAATGCATTTGGTGATTTGGGAGACAATTTATCTTGCTCTTGAATGAGTAAGATTAGGATAGCAAATTGTTCCAAAAGTTTTTAGAAAACCAAAACTGGAGAAATACCAAATAAGACTTCAAAAGGAGTTTTAAAATTTAAAACTTTAGTTGGAGTTCTATTAATGAGTAAGCGATGAGAAAAACATCATACCAAAGTACTCCTTTGGACAAGAAGAGTTAAACAGTAGAGTGTTACCCATTTCTGTTATATGCCTATGTTTACGCTCAACCAAACTATTTTGTTCTGGTGTCCTTGGAAAAGAAATTCTAATTTTAATACCACTAGATTGTAAGTTGTAACATAGTTTGAAAATGTCCCTTAACAAGTTCAGCTGCACCATCAACTTGAAAGGTTAAAATTTTTGTACAAAACTGATTTTTTGTATGAGTTTTGAAATGCAGAAAACATTGTGAAGCATCAGACTTCAGTTCCATTGGATATATCCAATGAAACCTACTAAAATCATCAACAAACAGAATATAGTATCTATAACCTTTAAGAGATGGAACTATAGGCCCCCATACATGACAATGCACTATAGCCAAAGGTTTTTGCTCATGAGAGTTGGACAACTGAAAAGGAAGATTTTTACTTTTTGCAAGTTGACATGGATGACACAAAGTAGAAGGCAGTGCAGAATTTAAAACAATTTGTTTAGCAGAATGAAGTTTTTGCAGAATCAGATTGGATGGATGACCTAATCTAGCATGCCACACATGAGAAGGAGCAGATAATGAAAAATGAGTATTAGGAATATGAGGAATGGGATACAAATTATTGACTACTTTTCCATAAGCAAAGAGAACATCAGAGTATATATCCCTAATTTCATACCCATCTTGAAATAACAAGAATTATCTTTAGTAAATTTCGCAAATGAGACAACAAATTATGTCTCATATCAGAACTAGCAAAACCTTATTCAATCTAAAGCTGGTTGAGATGTATTAACATGTGAATTACCAAGCGAAGTTATGGCTAGAGACTTACCATTGCCAACTTGTACATGATCTTTGCCCTTGTAAGAAGAAAAATTATGAAGCAAATTTGCATCCCCAGTCATGTGTGCAGTAGCACCAGAATCAAATATCCAATGAGTTGCAGGTGAAGTAGAAGGAGCATCATAATCATGTTGAGTTGAAGTGCTGGCTTCATTAAAAGATGTAAAGGCATGTTGAGTTGAATTGTGCTGAGCCTCATTAGCGGGATTACTTTGAAAGTTGGAGGATAATAGCGAAAATAGCTTTGCTAGCATAATGCCCTTTCTTTCGACAAATCGACAATCCACTTTGTTGAGAAATCTCTTCTACTTCCATTACCATTACTCTGTCCCGGATGTCTTGCCTTGCCCTTGACCAGTATTATTTCTTGAATGAAAACCATTATTAGGTTTGAAATTTCCATAACCAATATTCTTTAGCTTGCCTCTACCACCACCAGAAAAATTAGTACCACCATTTCCATTTTTACCATAGAGAGTTGTAGGATCCTGAGTATCAAAAATAGTACTGGAATCTTGATGTTGTTCAGGAAGCCATTTCTCATGATTTAATAGTCTTGGTTTTAACTCTGCAAAAGTGAATGAAGTTTCCCTGTTTTGTGCAGCTACTACAAATGTATCAAACTCTCTTCCTAAGCCATGTAACACATGCATTACCAAATCAGAATCACTCATCTTTTCTCCAATGGCAGCTAAAGAATCAGCTATTGTTTTAATGTTTTGTAAGTAAACCAAGATTGTAAGATTGCCTTTCTTAATATTATGCAACTGATTCTTAAGCATACTTTTTCTGGCTGTGAATTGACTTCTAAAGGTGATTTCAAGATATGCCCAAATTTCCATTGCAGTTCATAAACCCAATACATTACCAGACACAGAATCTGTAAATGTAGCTTTCATGCAACTAGTAACAAAATAATCAATTTTTCTCCAAAGATCCCATTGAGGGTTAAGAGTCAAAACTCCATCAACTTCCACATTTTTAACACGTTCAACAATATCACCATTAACATAACCGAACAAATCAGTAGAAACCAGAATTGATTCCATTTGATCTCGCCACAAAAGAAAATTATTAGAACCTAATTTTGCAGAAACAAAGTTGGAAAATATTTGTGAAAGGGAAGGTAAAATTACTCGAATTAGTACCAATCATAGCAGCGGAATTTGAAGTAGAAGCCATGTCTTTGCGTCTTCTGTAAACAATTGTGGATGACATGAACCAGATCTACTGTTCTTGTAAAGTCTTGAATAATTTCTTGATGATTTTTTTTTTAACCTAGAACAGGTTGTTGCAATAAATGTGAAGATCTTGAATCAAAAAGGTATTGAAAAAGGTGTTGAGATTCGTATATTGCTGTAAAAGAGTATTGAGAAGAATTTTTTTAGCATAATTTTTTTTATGAAAATTACTCTCAGGATCGTCTGATACCATGAGAAAGCAATAATATTGTTATTGAATAATTGGATAATTCTTACAGAGTTAATGATGCCTATTTAAGGCAACCATAATAAGTGTTTAAGATTAATACAGGCACACAAGTGTTCCACACAGACACAAGTCAAGTCAACCAATGTTTTAAGAGTTGTATAGTTTACCTACCTGATTGTCTTCCTCATTTTAGATACTTCCTCTTGAATTATATTTTTACATTTATCCATGAGATGACCTGGATAGACTTGAGGTGATGCTTAATGAGATCCTTTCTCCTTTTCCTATAAATTGCCTCAAGTCATTGTTGCTATTAATTTCCAAGTCTTACTTCTTCTTACGTAATACTCATGGGTCGAAGATTGATATTGTCCCTATATGTTATTCATTCATTTCATTGGATATAGAAGCTGAGAAGTTGGGAGCATCATGGATGTATCATGAATTTCAATTTCTCGACTTGATATAAGTATAACATACAACATTTCTTTTGTAGGTTTTTAACAACTTCGACCCAACTGACTACCAACAACCAATACTCGTTCTGCTGTCTTTATTATGGTTTTCCAAACACTCACAAGGTCCACATATTTGGAATCAAAGGAGACGTAAGTACGCTTTGACTCTTTGGTTTCACTTCTGTAAAAGCCCTTTCAATTCTTTCATATTTTTTTAATGGACTATACAGCATTTCAGGGTGTTTTCATATCTGTTAGTTAATGTGAAGTTACTTAGATAATTAAGATTAGTAGTAATTTAGTGAGTACACATGAGTGTTCCACATGCTTTTGTATTAGGTTTATGTAGACCTAGTATATAAAGAAGAGATGAAGAAAGGGAATGTAATCCAATGAAATGAAATTGAGCAGAAGAGGTAGAGAGTAGCCAAGAGCCCTCACCTCCATTCAATCAAATTACTTCAAATTTCCTTATTAATTCAATCATAAAACCAACAATTGGTATCTAGAGCTTAAATCTATTAGATTTGATCTTGGTGAATCAAAAAAAATAAATTTCTACCCATTAAATCAAAAAAATCAGCAACATTTAAAGTTTTCAAAATCTAGATCTAGAAAAGAAAAAACCCAATTTCTTCAATCAATCATCAACCAAATCAATGGCAAGTAGTAGTAATTCAAGTTTCTACATTCAACAACCTTCAATACCACTTTTTCATGGAGAAAATTATGATTTTTGGGCCATCAAAATGAAGACCTTGTTCATGTCACAAGATGTGTGGGAGATTGTACAAAATGGGTATGATGAAGTTGACGATACATCAACTCTAGAACAACCCCAAAAGGATTTACTTAAGGAGAGTAGAAAGAAGAATGCAAAAGCATCCATGTACATTCAACAAGGAGTTGGAGACACTATTCTACCAAGAGTAATCCATTTTCCTAAGCTAAGGAAGCTTGAAATATCCTTCAACAAGAGTATGGAGGTAATAAGAAGGTAAGAGAATTGAAATTGCATTCATATAGAAGAGATTTTGAGAATCTAAAAATGAATGAGAATGAATGTTTGAATGAATTTTCTTCAAGAGTAGTTGAAGTTGTTAATAATATGTTGATGTATGGTGAGAAGATGGAAGAAAGAAGAATTTGTGAGAAGATATTGATATGTTTGCCGGAGAAATTTGAACCCATTGTGGCGGTTTTGGAGGAGACAAATGATTTTTCTACATTGAAGTCACAAGAATTATGGGCTTTATTGAAGGTGTATGAGCAAAGGTTGTTAAGACACTCCGAAAAGTCAATTGAGAGTGCTTTCCAATCAAAATTGAACTTGAACTCAAAAAATTCAGCAACAAACAAAAATGAGTACGAGGGTGATGCTTCATCAAACTTCAAAGGAAAGGGAAAATGGAAGAAAGGAGGAGCAAATTCCAACAACTACACAAAGAGTGATTTCTCTCAAGTACCAAGGTGCAATTTTTGCAAGAAGAATGGTCATTTGGAGAAGAATTGTTGGAACAAAGGAAAACCCCAATGTCATCATTGCAAGAAGTATGGACATTTGGAGAAGGATTGTAGGTACGAAGGTGAAGAACAAGCCGGTAGAGCCGAAGAGAAAGAAGAAAAACAAAATATGTTTTATGCTTGTCAAAGTGAAACTTCTAAGAGTGAAGTGTGGTTTGTAGATAGTGGTTGTAAAACTCATATGTCCGGTGAAAAAAGATTGTTTGTTGATATGGATACATCCATAAACTCCCTAGTGAAAATGGGTGATGGAAACATGGTTCAAGCTAACGGAGAGGTCCAATTTGCGTGCAAACTATCAATGAAGCAAAATACATTAGAGATGTGTTATATGTTCCGGATTTGGCACAAAATTTGCTTAGTGTTGGGAAACTTGTGGAGCTTGGGTATGCGGTTCATTTTGAAGATGGATATTGCACCATTTATGACAAGAAGCACAACAACAAGAGACAAGTCATGAAGAGTATCAAGATGGATAAAAATAGAAGCTTTCCAATTATCTTTGAAAAGGAGAAGAATGTTGCATTGAGGATGGAAACCATTGATGAAACATGGTTATGGCATAAAAGACTTGGGCATTTGAATTTCAATAGTCTCAAGGTGCTTTCTAACAAGAACATGGTGCAAGGACTTCCACAACATATCAACCACAAAGATGGAGTATGTGAAGGCTGTGCACTTGGGAAGCAACATCGCCAACCATTCCCAAAAGGTGTAGCATGGAGAGCAAAAGAACTTCTTGGTTTGGTACATACCGATGTGTGTGGACCAATGAAGACACCAACTCTTGGAGGTAATAGATACTTTATCTTATTCATTGATGATTTAAGTCGTATGACTTGGGTGTACTTCATGAGACAAAAGTCCAAAGTTTTTAGCATCTTCAAGAAGTTCAAGAGCCTTGTTGAAAATCAAAGTGGTCACTACATCAAAGTTTTGAGAAGTGATAGAGGAAAAGAGTACAACAACAAAGAGTTTGATAAATTTTGTGAAGATGGAGGCTTGGAAAGGCAACTTACCGTGGGTTATACTCCTCAACAAAATGGTGTTTCCGAGAGAAAGAACCAAACCGTGATGGAGATGGCGAAGTCCATGCTTCATGACAAGGGTATGCCTAAATTGTTTTGGGCTGAATCCGTCAACACCGCCGTCTACTTGATGAATAGGTGTCCAACAAAAGCCGTATGAGATAAAACTCCTTTTGAAGCATGGAGTGGGAGAAATCCATCGGTAAGACATCTCAAAGTTCTTGGTAGTGTGTGTTATTCTCAAATTCCAAAGGTGAAGAGAACAAAGCTTGATGAGTCAAGTGAGAAGTGTATATTTCTTGGCTATAGCCTCCAATCAAAAGGTTATAGGTTGTTTAACTTGAAAAACAACACAATGATTACAAGTCGTGATGTCTTGTTTAATGAAGGGGCTTCATGGAATTAGGAAGAAGGTAAAATTGAAAAGAGAACCATTATTGTTGATGAAGAGCAAGAAAATTCAGCAACAAATGAAGTTGAAGAAGGTGAAGAAGATGAGGAAGAATTACCTCAAACACCATCAAATACAAGACAAGGAGCATCTCCAAGTATGTCTCCAAGTACTAGTGCATCAACATCGCCACCGTCGGCACCAAAGAAGTTGCGAAGGTTGAGTAAAGTGTATGAAAGATGCAACTATTGTGTGGTTGAACAGGAAAATTTTGAAGAAGCATCAAAAGAACCGGTTTGGATAAAAGCCATGGAAGAAGAAGTTTTTGTCATTGACGAGAACGATACATGGGAGAAGGTAGCAAGGACAAGTGATAAAGAAGTTATTGGTGTGAAGTGGATCTACAAGGTGAAGTACAATGCGGATGGAACGTTTCAAAGATACAAAGCAAGGTTGGTGGCAAAGGGCTACTCACAACAACCCGGTATCGACTACAATGAAACGTTTGCACCAATTGCTCGTCTTGACACCATTAGAGCCGTGATTGCTATGGTTTCCCAAAAAGGTTGGTTACTTTATCAACTTGATGTCCAATCGGCATTTTTGAATGGAGAACTACATGAAGAAGTCTATGTAGAACAACCACAAGGTTTTGTGGTGAAAGGAGAAGAAGACAAAGTATACAAGTTGAAGAAAGCTTTGTATGGTCTCAAGCAAGCACCAACAGCTTGGTATAGTGAGATAGATGGATACTTCAAAAGGCAAAAATTCAACAAAAGCAAGAGTGAGCCTACACTATATGTGAAGACAAAAGGTACGTCTATTCTCATCGTTGCCTTGTATGTTGATGATCTTATCTTTACGGGTAATGATGCTCATATGATAGAGCAATTCAAGAGAGAAATGATGATGAAATATGAGATGAGTGACATGGGTTTTCTCAAGTACTTCCTTGGTATAGAAGTTCATCAAAGTGGAGATGGAGTGTTCATTTATCAAAGCAAGTATGCCGAAAAGGTGTTGAAGAAATTTGGTATGCTTGGTTGTAACCCCACATCTACACCACTTGTAGTGAATGAGAAACTCAAGAAAGATGATGGAGGAAGAAAGGTTGATGAGACTTACTATAGAGGTCTTATTGGAAACTTGTTGTATCTTACACATACAAGACCCGACATCATGTTTGCTTCAAGTAAGCTTTCTAGGTTCATGAGTTCACCTAGTCATTTACATCTTGGCGCGACAAAGAGGTTGTTAAGGTACATACAAGGAACAATGAATTTTGGAATCATGTATTCAAGAAATTTGGATGTCAAATTAGTTGGCTATTGTGATAGCGACTTGGGAGGGTGTATTGATGACATGAAGAGTAAATCGGGTTATGCTTTTTCTCTTGGTTCGGGTATATTCACATGGGCATCGAAGAAGCAAGAAACCGTAGCTCAATCCACGGCGGAAGCGGAGTACATTTCGGCATCAATAGCTACATCTCATGTTGTATGGCTAAGAAGAATCATGGAAGACATTCAAGAGAAGCAAGAAGAAAGCACCGTAACCTTTTGTGACAACAAATCGGCATTTTCTATGTCCAAAAATTCGGTTGAGCATTGTAGAGCAAGGCACATCAAACTCAAGTACCATTTCATTCGAGAAGCGGTTGAAGATGGTGAGATAGAACTCAAGTATAGCAAGACGGAAGACCAATTGGCGGACATATTCACCAAGGCACTTCCCAAAGGCAAGTTTCAAAATTTTAGAGAATTACTAGGAGTAGTAGAACATCACATTAAGGAGGAGATTGTTAGTTTATGTGAAGTTACTTAGCTAATTAAGATTAGTAGTAATTTAGTGAGTACACATGAGTGTTCCACATGCTTTTGTATTAGGTTTATGTAGACCTAGTATATAAAGAAGAGATGAAGAAAGAGAATGTAATCCAATGAAATGAAATTGAGTAGAAGAGGTAGAGAGTAGCCAAGAGCCCTCACCTCCATTCAATCAAATTACTTCAAATTTCCTTATTAATTCAATCATAAAACCAACAATATCTGATTCGAGTTGTGTTGTTCTTGTAGCTTTCACTTTATATGAACATAGAAAGATATTTTCAAGTGTTAGAGAACATCTTCTTTGTAGACCTTATATACAAGTATCTTGTTTATTCGTTGTTTGTGTTTGAATTGATATCTCCCTGCATTTTTGGTGCTCGATTGAATCTACATCTCAAGGCTATTTATGCTTGAATTGGTATCTCCCTGCATTTTTGTTGGATCATTTTTTTGCTTTTAGTAATACATCAATGTTCATAATTTGTTACAGAGTAACTACCAACTAGTTCTTATCAGAGACTTCAATCTAGGTTTTGGAAAGAAATTGTAGGTAACTAATTTTAGGTAAGCACACATATCTTAATTCGAGCCTACACTGTCTAAAACAGAATACGAACCTTGACTGCTCCCAATGGCTAGACACATAGTTAGTTAACAGAAATTGAAGGACTTATCATTTTCAAGCTCTTTGCAGTTGTTCCCACTGCCACCAGTGTTGTCAAGCCTTCACAGATTGGTTTTAGTCAGATATTTTCAGGGTGTATTTATATCTAATTATGGTGTTGATGTATTTGTAACTTTCGTTTTTCTGAATGGCGGGGAGAGTGGGCAACATAGATAGATCAGTCCAGAGCTTATGTTTCAACTGTTAGAGATAGGAATAGACTTTTTTTGGAGAATTTCAGGTGGAGAATTTCTTATATTCTTTCCGTTTTTTTTCCCTCACATTTTGATTTTTAAACATGTAAGTCCATCCACAACTGGAATATTCTAAACCTTTCCCTTCTTTTATCACTTCATCGTGTGTGTTATTTGAGCCTACTCACAAGCTTAAAAGAGTCGGTTGGCCAATCGCTCCTTGCACTTGCAAAAGCTTAATTCTTGTGGTTCTTTTGCCAATGCAATCTGTTGTATTTTCTGTTCAAGTTACTTGGGTCTGTATTGGTTAGACTCGATAAGACTGATTTTAAATTACAATTGTAGCTCTTGGATTTTAGATGTTCGCGGTGAAGTTAATCACCAGTAGATCGGCTTAGGTTTAGAAGTCGTAATCGATCAGAGCTCTAATATATGGAGACTAGGACTTGGATTCAGGCTGATATAAGGATGATGGTTTTTTTATTTCACTGTCTTGCAGTATGTAACTAATTAACTCCCTGCACTGCCTGCAGTTGTGTTGGAATGTAGATTCATCAAATAATGGATAAATAGTTTGTTGAAACATTTAAATTTGAGATGATTAGGCTGCAACTAGAGGTGTAAATTGGGCTGTGCCCAAGACGAGCCACAGCCCAAAGACAAAGACGCTAAAATTTGAGCACAAATTGACCCAAAGACGTGACTTAGCTCAAAGACGGCACAAAGACGTTAGTTAAATGGGATGTCCGGGTTTGACTAATTGGCACAGAGAGCACACAAAGACGCAAGCACGGATAAGCATGTGGCTCAAATTTCAAAGACAAAGACGTTAAGAGAGCACGTCATAACATGTATAAATACACCATATAACAAGGCATAATACATCACTTTTTTTTTGTATATTTCACAAAAGAGTTCCTATTCTAGCTAGTTTTTAACATTTTATGTTGGCTTATTTATAACAACACATATAATACCTTAATATTTGGAAAATATATTTCAGTATCGTTGTCGTCACCTATATTTAACTAGAACATTAATTTACATGACAATAATCCAATTTTATATTTGATGAACTATTTCCTTTTATTGAATAAACTTGTTAATTTTACTTGAAATAATTTCAAATGATATGTTGTGTAATTAAATTATTGTGAAAATGTCCGACTTAATGTATACATTAAGTGATTTCAAATTGTTTATAGCACGTGTGCTAGCACGGCACAACACGACACGTTTATTTGTGTGCTGTGCCGTGGTGGGCTGTGATGTGCCTAGCTTTTGACTAGTAAAGCACAGCACGGCACAACACGTTTAAATCGTTGGCACGGCACAACACGGCACATGGCACGTGAAGCACGCGACTTCGTGTGCCGGGCTGTACCGGGCCGGCACGTTTTACACCTCTAGCTGCAACTATTTCAGAAGGCTTTAACTGTATGTTAATAAAAAAAGCATGTTTATTTATTCCTATATGACATATTTCCTGGGCAAGTTGCATTCTGCAATATTTAGAAGTTAAAGCCGTTAACCATTCTCATGGAACTAAAATATATTGGAGGTCAATGTGGCCAAGTATCTCTTTTGATGCTCACGTAAGGTTAAATTATTGTTGACTTTGTAGTCTGGCAGTATGGGTTATTTCTCTGAGATTGCACTGAATTGTAGGTTTACCAAAATGGGAAAAAAATAAAAAATCTTGAAGAAAGAAATGGCCTAACTATGCCAAGATGTATCAACCATAGATTATTTGAAGAAGCATGTTTATGTTTGGACATTTTAGTGTGGACACATTGCAGTACTCTAGATTTTACCAACATGATTGTCTTTTGCACTTTAGAACTTCCTCTGGAATTATGTGTTTACATCCATCTATGAGATGGCAAAGCCAATGTTACATTTGATTTTCAAGTCATACTTTTTGTTACATAATACTCATGGATGGAAGATTGATATGGCCATTGTCTGTGTTATTCATTAGATCAGCCAATAGGAGCTGACAAGTTGCTAGCCTCATGGATAACAATATACAACTTTTTTTAATAGCTTCGCACATATAACACATCTGACTACCAACAATCAATTCTCTTTCTCAACACGCCCTGCTGTCTTTGTTTTGGTTGTTGCCAAGTTTCCGGACATATACAAAAGGTCCATTTCATTGGGATCAATGGAGAAAAATAAGTACGCATAGACACTTCGGTTTCACTTATACAAAGGCCCTTCGATGTTAGTTTTTGATATTTTGTTATCGGAATACAGTTTTTTCATCAGTTTAGTTAATTGAATCTTTGGCGTTGGCAATTAGATAAAGGATTGTGAATAAACAAACAACCCATTAAAAATTTACACGGAGAAAATTTATTTATTTAGTGTTTCTCGTCCAACTAGTGACTAAAAATGACGGAAGTAGGAACGTGCTTAGTTGTGCTTATATCAACTAGTAAGGCCACATGTGCGATGCATACGCATCTTGAATTGGATTCTTTTAACAACACCAAATCTGATAATAATGGAAAAAAAAATCTTAAAATAAAAATTTAATATTTAAAGAGCTTTCCAAATATATTAACTTTTCAAAAATCCGATGTGTATTCTTGAAGATATCTAAATTTAATTTTTTTTTGATCTATTTTTAAAACAATGACATTCCTATAAATATACAAATATTAACTAAAAGCTTAGTTAATGGGGATATTATTGTCATGTGAAAAGGCTTCACCAAAATAAGGCTTCACCAAACATTTGTAATCTTTTCTTTATATCGGTAAGATTACAAATGCAATGCTCACCATTTTGCTTTTTCTGCATCATCAAAGCATGCGATGCATACATGTATCCATGCAAATCTTGTAGATATCATAATTAGAGATGATAGACCTACCGAAAAACTTTCACCGTGGAATGCACCGTGAAAGGAATGCACAGTCCAGATGAGCGTGCTTAGCATTTGAATGGGGTGGGGCAGGAGTGGGTACCACCCCTCACTCACATGGTGCAACGTGTTGTGTAAATTTTCGGTGGGTTAATCATTTTTGTATCATAATTACACGCTGTATAGTTTCATACTGTGTAGTCATATCACATAATCACATCAATTTGCAGATACACGATTATGTTATGTTAAATATAAGATGAGCTGAGCTGGTTTAGTATTAAAGGAGTAGTAAATACTGAAGCTAAATGTTGTATTAATACAACTGATCAGTAGGGAAGATAATATCTTCAGCCCTAGCAACTAGAAAAAAAAAAAAAAATCTTCAAAGCTCAGTATAAAGAACACAGTGAAATCATCCGTTTTCATCATTTAAAGAAGTCTTAAAAGAATCACTTAGAGAAAGCATCAATCCAAACAAATTCCAAGCCGTCACAGTTTACCCATTCTCCAAACCCATCACCTTTAACCCCTTCTCCAGATCTTTCAATGAGGTTTTCTTTAGTCCCTCATAGATCTTCAAATCTCTCTCCAGAACTAAGGATTCAGTATGAGCAAGTTTTCTTCAAAGAAATCCCTCAGAACCCTCATTTCCGTCCACTTTCACATCTTGGTGATGAAACCAAACAAGGAGTAATGCTAGGGTGGGATGTATCTTTTCTTACGTTTGTTAGGAAACTTCACAACTCTGCTGACCCATCAATTTTTCTTGATGAGCTACAAGCTTACAACAATCAGTTGACTGAATTTGAAGATATGGGATATGAAGTATCCAAACTCAGAGACAGGTTGGACGTTTTGAAAAGAAGAGCTGACCGAGATAGAATACTACAACATGCAATTCATGAAGCAGAAGAAGAAGAAAAAGAAAGAGCAGGAAAAGCTAAATGTGAAGAGCTTCGTATACAGGACCTAGAAGAAGAGCTTAAAAAAGCCAGAAACTCATTAGCATCGCAGAAAAAAATCATTGAGAAGACTAAAATGAAGAAAAGGAGGTTCATAGAAGATGCAACCAAGAATGTAAACGAATTTAAGAACTCCGCTAATGCAACCTTGTAAGGTGACAATCGTATGATGAAGATAAAGGTGGTGATCATAAAAAGATGGATATGTGTATGAACTATTAGTTGCAAATGTGATTACTTCCTGAATCCTGCTAACTATAGTGTTTTCATGTCTTTTTGAAGCTACATAATGTAATTAGAATTTCCTAATGTGATGGTGATCATGAATGGAACTCTCTTTTTTTTTGCAATGTTTTTTGTTTTTGGGTTTTTATTTATTTATTATAATCTTGTTATATTTCGTTATACCCACCGGAGACGGAAGATGAAGGCGATAAATGTAGCCGGAGAATGACAGTTCAATGACATGAAAAGAGAGTAATGACAAACCTAATTAGCCTGACCGAAGTCAAACGTGTTTAGGTTGGTTTTCAGCTGAGATCGAGGATAGGATGGGATTCCAACGGCTAAGATAGATTGAAGTGTATGATTACTTGAAATGGAAGTAGTGTATTCTTACTTTCTTTCTCAATAAAATGTAGTGAATTCATGAGCTCCTTCTTAAAAAATAATAAAAGAAGGGAAACTGAACTCCTTTAGAGCAACTGCAGTGGTGCGATCATAAACCAAAGACTAAAGAGCAAAAAAAAACCAAATTTTGGGTTTGGTCCGCGTTCACACATTAAGGGAGAAATACTAAACCAAATGGGGCGCAACTTTAAGTTGCGCCCCATTAAATTTTTTTTTTTTTTTTCAATGAGGCGTAACTTTGAGTTACGCCCCAATCAGGCGTAACTCTTAGTTGCGCCCCAATTTTTTTTTTTTTTTTGTCTTCTATCGACGGGCGGAGTTATAAATTACGCCTGTTCGGGCGCAACTTTAAGTTACGCCCGACTAAAACCAAACTAAAGAGTATATTTGGTCTGGTTTTTAGTTTTAGTCTGGTCTTTAATCTTTACTCCTTCTCCACTGCGTCTGGTTTTTGGACCAAAATTTTGGTTTTGGTCTCCCACTGTGGATGCTCTTACATGATATAATCTGTAGAGTCAGTAGACTGAGTACCCTAAAAACAAGATTCTACATAGGGCATTCATGGCTCTTTCTCTGCAACAATGTTCGAGGGGAAAGTTAGAGAGACAGGAAAAATGGGTGGCAGGAAAGCCATAAAAGACCAATGAATGAGTAACACAACACGTCTTGGGAAAGAGTTTAATCAGAAGTTTTGGGGGCAGGAAACGTTTTTTCATTTTTCATTTTTTTTTCTTTATCCTAAATTATGTCCGCAACCCAAAATTTGTTAACCTAAAATCTACCAAGTTGGCTATAACATAGTTACGTGAAGCAATTTTTTTTATCCTAATACATATATGAACCCTATGCCTCAACTACTACTCAAAAACAGTACTAAACCAAAACTGCGCCTATAGTCCCAAACAAGTTGGGCAGGCTAGAAATGAAAGGGAAGATATACACCAAGTTGTGTATGACATGCTCTTGGTACGTGGTTGCTGACTTCCGCGCGGGTCTTTCAATCACTAGCACTTCGGATAAGTTCGGGACCCATTTCCCTGCTTTACTCTTTTTCGATATGCCAGAACCCCATTTTCTATTTCTCAAAACCCTAACAAGAAAAGGGTTTCATGGATTACTTCAACAGGTTACCATCAGATATCACATCGGACATTTTGAGTATAGTTCTAAATGAATCGGTTCTTTGATTGCAATGCAAATCACTATGCAAAATCTGGAGAAATCTTATTCGTTTATCTTTTCAGGCTCGCGTAAGGTTAACTTATTGCTGACTTTGTATTTTGGAAAAAAAAAAAAAAAAATCTTGGAGAAAGAAATGACCTAACTATGCCAAGACGTGTTAACCGTAGATTATTAGAGGAATCATGTTTGTGTTTAGACATTTTAGTTTGGACACATTGCCGTACTCTAGATTTTACCAACATGATTGTCTTCCTTACTTAAGAACTTCCTCTGGAATTATGTGTTTACATCCGGCTATGAGTTGGCAAAGTCAATGTTGCATAATATTTGATTTTCAAGTACTTTTAGTTACGTAGCTCATGGTTGGAAGATTGATATCGCCTCTGTATGTGTTATTCATGGGATCAGCCGATCAGCCAATACATAGGAGCTGACAAATTGCCAACTTTCTTTTTGATGGAACCTAATAGCCTCGCACACATGACACAACTGATGACTAACAATCAATTCTCTTTCTCAAACAGCCTGCTGTCTTTGTTTCGGGTGTTGCCAAGTTTCTGGACAAGCACAAGGTCCGTGTCTTTGGGATCAATGGAGAAAAATAAGTACGCTTAGAGCATCCACAGTCATCGACCAAAACTAAAAATTTGGTCGAAAACACAGACGCAGCGGAGAGTACTATCGATCAAATATCAGATTATAACCAAAAACCAAACCATATTTGGTCTTTGGTTTAGTTTTGGTCGGGCGTAGATTAAAGTTGCGCCTGATGGGGCGTAACTTTGAGTTACGCCCGAACTAAAAAAAAAATGGGACGCAAGATTTTGGGTTGCGCCTGATTGGGGCGTAACTCAAAGTTACGCCCCAACAAAAAAAAATAAAAAAAATATATGGGACGCAAGATTTTGGTTGCGCCCAACAAAAAAAAAAAAAAAAAAAAAAAAAAAAAATGGGACGCATTTTGGAGTTATACGATTGGGCGTAACTCAAAGTTGCGCCTGACCAAATTTTGGTCTCCCTCCACTGCGTTACAACACGGACTAAACCCAAAATTTGGTTTTTTTTTTTGGTCTTTGCTCTTTGGTTTATGATCGCACCACTGCAGTTGCTCTTAGACACTTCGGTTCCAATTAATTATGCAAAGGCCGTTTCGATGTTAATTATTTATATTTTGTTAACGGAATATACATCAGCTCTCTTCCAAAAAAAGAATATACATCAGTTCAGTTTGGATAATTGAGTCTTTGGCGTTGGTAATTGGATAAAAGATTGTGAATAGCAAACAACTCCCTCTATGTAAGACATGAGAATTTGCCCGGAAATTATTTATTTATTTAGTATTTCTCGTCCAACTGGTTATTAACTAGTGACTACAAATGACGGAAGCAGGCTCGTGCTTAGCTGCCACCTTGTGCCGTACCTATCTGCTATGCCTGCTTCATAGGGAGATTACATCAATTTTTAAATAAACAAATACAAAATTACAAACTAGAAATAGAATGCCCACCGCTTTGCTTTTTGTGCATCATCAAATCATGCATGTATCCATGCAAATGTTGTACAATATCATCAGAGATAATTACACGCTGTATTTTCTTAATAATGTGTAGTCATATCAGATAATCACGTCAATTTTTCATACGCTGCATTTTTTATACTGTGTAGTCTTATCAAAAAAAAAAAAGAGCTGAGCTGGTTTAATATTAAAGGAGTAATAAATAATACTGAAGGCAAATGTTGTATAAATAATACTGGTTTAATAAGATATATAAGTTCTTCGGTCCTAGCAACAAAAAAAATCAAGAAAACAAGCAAACAAGCCCCTCAAAGCTCAGTATAAAGAACACAGTGAAATCACCCGTTTTCATCATTTTAAGAAGTCTTAAAAGTTAGAGAAAACATAATGGCATCAATCCAAACAAGTTCCAGTGGAAGACTTGTCGTGAAGTTTTCATCTTCTCCTAACCCATCACAGTCTACCCCTTCAGCAAACCCATCACCGTCGACTACCCCTTCTCCTGATCTATCAATGAGGTTTTCTCTAGTCCCCCATAGATCTTCGTATCTCTCTCCCGAACTTAAGATTCAGTATGAGCAAGTTTTCTTCAAAGAAATCCCACAGAACCCTCATTTCAAATCACTTTCACACCTCAATGATGAAAACAAAGAAGGAGTTATGCTGGGGTGGGATGTATCCTTTCTTAAGTTTGTTACGAAACTTCAAAACTCTGCTGATCCATCGATTTTTCTTTCTGAGCTAAAAACTTACACCGATCAGTTGGCTGAGTTTGAAACAATGGGATATGAAGTATCTAAACTCAGAGAAAGGTTGCACGTTTTGATTAGAAAAGCCAACAAACATATAATGCTGAAAGATGCAGTTCATGAAGCTGAAGAAGAAGAAAAGGAGAAAACAACAAAAGCTAAATGTCAAGAGTGTCGTATTCAGGACTTAGAAGAAGATCTTAAAAAAGCTAGAAAATTATGGGAATCACAAAAATCAGACATTCAGAAGACTAATATGAAGAAGAGGAAGTATGTAGAAGATGCAACAAAGAACTTTAACGAGTTCAAGAAATCTGCAAACTCACCCTTGTAAGCTGAAAATCATATGATCAAGATGAGGGTGATGATCATAAGAAAACGGTTCTATGTATGAACCATGAATTTAAGAAGATCTTTCCTGAGCCTGCTAACTGTAGTGTTTACGTGTCTTTTTTTTTTTGCTGCGCTATGTGATGATGATGATCATGAGTGAACCCACCTTTATTTTGTAAATCTGTTATGTTGTCTTTATACCCACCGGAGATGGACCGATAAAAATGTAGCCGGAGAGTGAATGTTCAATGAGCCGGGAAGAGAGTATGCAATCTCTTTATTTTGCAATCTGTTACGTTTTTTTTTTTTTTTTTTTTTTTTTTTTTGTGTTGTTATATTTCCTGATACCCACCGGAGATGGACAGATGAAGGCGATAAATGTAGACGGAGAATGGATATTCAATCACCAGAAAAGAGAGTATTGCACGAGAGTAATGACTAACCTAAGCCATTACTCTTTCTCTTTTTTTCCTCAGCTATCTTTTTTTCTGCAACAAGGTTTGAAATTTAGTCGTAGAATGAATATTAATTCAATCACCAGAAAAGGCAATACAGTGGGCAATCAATGGCATTCATGAGCTCTTTCTCTGCAACAAGGTTTGAAAGTTTGAGGGAGACAGAAAAGATGGGCACCACGAGCCATGAATGACCGATGAAACCTAATAGCCTCGCACACATGACACAACTGACTACCACCAATCAGTTCTCTTTCTCAATATGCACAAGGTCCATATCTTTGGGATCAATGGAGAAAAATAAATACACTTAGTGATGTATCTAGAGTCCAGAGACTACATTTTTTTTTTGAAGCATAAGTCCAGATTACATGCATAAGTGAAAAAATTGGCACGGAGATTTTTATTTATTTAGTATTGCTCGTCCATACTACGAATGACGCAAGCAGGAACGTGCTTAGTTGCTAGCTTGTGCCGTACCTATTTGCCATCATAATGACACGCTGTATTTTTCATACTGTGTAGTCACATCACATAATTATATCAATTTGTAGATAACAAGATGAGCTGGTTTAGTATCAAAGGAGTAGTAAAATACTCCTCCGTCCCATCATTAGATGACCTACTTGGTCTAAGATCTTGTCCCATCATTAGTTGATCTATTTCACTAATCAAGGGGATATTTCTAAAACTACCATTTTGATTGATTATCTGGTATCATAAGAAATATGTATAATTTGGTATTCATGTTTATACTCGTTACGTAGGTGTTTTAAAATGATTTTCAACGGTACAAAATTTACGAAAATCTATGGTATAGTTTGAGAGATAAATGAAATCTAAATTTTACAAATTATTATCCATAAGGGTATAGTTGTAAAAAATACTTAAAAACACTCATTTCATTCATTGCCTTAAGAATTGTGCAAACTTCAACTAGGTCATCTAATAGTGGGACGGAGGGAGTAGTAAATAATACTGAAGCTAAAAATGTTGCATAAATAGGGAAGACAAGTTCTCCAGTCCTTTAAAAAAAAAACAGTGAACCCGATTTCATCATTTTAAGAAGTCTTCGAAAAACCGTTTACAGAAAGCATCAATGGCATCAATCCAAACAAATTCTTCTCACTGTACCCCTTCTCCAAACCCGTCACCCTCAACTCCTTCTCCTGATGTATCAACGAGGTTTTCTCTAGTCCCTCATAGATCTTCGTGTTGAGATTATTAGTCCCACATTGTTTGGCCAATCTAAGGTCCTGCGGTTTATAATCTCTTAGAGCATCCACAGTGGGAGACTAAAAACCAGAATAAAGATCAAACAGCAGACGCAGTGGAGAGGGAGTAAAGATCAAAGATCAGACTAAAACTAAAAACCAGACCAAATATAGTCTTTAGTTTGGTTTTAAATTCGCCGAAACAGCGTAATTTATAACTCCTTCGACGATAAAAGAAAAAAAAAAAAAAAAAAAAAAAAAAATTGGGCGTAACTCAAAGTTACGCCTGAATAAAAAAAAAAAATTAATGGGGCGCAACTTAACTCCTTCCCCCGTAGTGTTTGAACATCTACTAAACCCAAAATTTGGTCTTTTTTTTGCTCTTTAGTCTTTGGTTTTGATCGCAACACTGCAGTTGCTCTTAGGGCCCCTCCACTCATTGCCAATTGGTTTTGAGTTGGATGCCCATATTCTAATATAGTATCAGAGACTATTAGTCCCACATTGTTTGGGCAATCTAAGATCCTGACGGTTTATAATCTCTTAGGGCCCCTCCACTCAATTGGTTTTGAGTTGGATGCCCATATTCTAATACTTCGAATCTCTCTCCAGAGCTGAGGATTCAGTATGAGCAGGTTTTCTTCAAGGAAATCCTCTTAACCCTCATTTTCGTCCACACAAAGAAGGAGTAATGCTGGGGTGGGATGTATCTTATCTTACTTTTGTTCCGAAACTTCGGAACTCTTCTGATCCATCAACTTTTCTTGCTGAGTTTAAAAAAGCCAGAAACTTATTAGCATCACAAAAATCAAGCATTCGGAAGACTAATATGAAGAAGGGGAGATTTTTAGAAGATGCAACCAAGAACGTAAACCAGTTTAAGAAATCTGCTAATGCACCCTAGTAAGATAATAATAATAATCAGATGATCAAGATACGAGGGTGATGATCATAGGAAGCAGGGATGGAGTTAGAATTTTTGGTTAGGGGGACAAATTTATATATTGATAGTCATGATAAAAATATGGCTAGGCGGCCGAAGGCCGCAATTTTTTTTCCAACTTTACTAACTATATTTACAGCCGTAAGTATATGAATTTGCAAAAACTCCATGAGTCGACGGTATAACGAACATGCTATCAAAGGGTTTGCCTTTTTTTCTGTTTTGTTTTTGAATTAGGTTACTGATTTCATGGAGCTTCATCAAGTATCAATCACCCATCTTCTTTTTTCTTTGCTAAGAAATACGACAATTAAGGGGTAAAGATTTTTCTCTAGCACTGCTAGAGCAAATATGATCTAGCAGCCCCATATTAGACCATGTGGCAGTTTGTGATGTCACCCCAGCCCAAGGTTTAACCCAAGTTAATTTTTAGCACATAAAAATAATCAGGAGTATTTTAAAGAAAGGGGATATATGCGAAGAGGTAATTTGCTGTAACCGTGTATATATATTCCCCCTTCGATTTAGAGCATAAGTTTTTGTTTTTATTTGTCAAAATTAGAAGCTAGAGTAAGGAAAACGTATGAGAAGAAGTGCCGAAAATTGGACTGGAATTTGATTCAGAAGAAAAAGCTACTAGCCGGAGTTCTAAGAGAGTTTTATGATTTCTGGAAATCTAGTCAAGATGATGAAACACAAAACATTAGCAATGCCGAGCATGAGCCGGCAACATAGAAACAAAGAGCAAAAAGAAATCCAAGGAAGACTTCGAAGAAAATTCAAGCAAAACCAACGACTGCAGGTGCGTGCATTCATATTTCAGAAGCTTAGGAGTTGTTCTAGACTGCACTAGTCATTCTTTACGAATTTCTCCACTTATTCCCACTCAAGCTTCTCCGACTCTGCTCCAAGATGACTTCTTTTTTATATGAATTGGCAACAGCTCGACACGAGCAGGAGCAAATATTGAAATTCCACAAAGACTTGGTTAGTGTTTGTTTTTTTTGGATCAAATTTGGTTATCGTGTTATACAATACCTATTCACTAGTAAGGACCAGATTGGATTTTTTCAAGGAGGTGCAACCGATTAATAATAAATATAGGAAGCTTTGTCATGATAATGATTCTGCATAAGCTGAGACATAGAAAGAATTCTCACAAATTATAACAAATTCCTCATGAATGGGATGTTAGTTGAGTGTTTTTTTTTTTTTTTTGACTTAATTTTGGTGGTACAATCTGTGTTTTTACCCAATTTTGCAACCTTCCAGTGTAAGAATATTTCTATACATATAGAAATATCCTGTGGGCCCATGTAATAACTTTGGTTAATTAAGAATATTGATAAATATTTCGGTTACCATTCTAGGGGATTAATTCCTATTAACTCTTCCTTGATGGACGGTCGAGATTGATTGCTAACTCTAAACCCTAGGAACCTTGGTCCTCCTTCTACCTATAAAAGGAACTCAATAGCCATTAGTATTGGTTCGAGAATTTTATTATTCATTACACAAAAGGTCAAGAAGGAGAAACCAAGATATTCCACCTGTATTCTCGTTCTACGGGTGTGCTTGCAGCCTTGGAGGATTTCTTGGATTCAATCAATGGCTTCATCAGGTATTCTATTTTAACACAACTATGCGTATTGTGATTATCATGTTGTTCGAAGATCCAACAGTTATGTATATAAAATAAAACTTATATTTGGCATCTAGCCTGGTTTAGAACTCCATGATTGTCCTTGATGATTGTATGCAGTTGTTGTGTTTATATGAATCCATAGTATGTCTGTTTGATTACTAATATTCATGTTTATGTACGATTTATAAATATGAATATTTTGTCTTACTTAATTGATATTCAATTTTGATTGATTGAGCAAAAAAAAAAAAAAATCATGCGGCTATATTTTTTTTTTTTAGATCATGTTAATTATAATATAGGCTCACCTATAATAGCTTGATATGTTTCTATGATTATTGGATTTATAACATATACGAAAGATTTGATGGTTGTTTCATCCGATTGAAAATGATATGATCTCGTATGATTTTTGCTTGACGTGATATAACATGATGATGTAATTAATTTATGATTAATAACATGTTTTGTTTGATTCATGCGTAAACACTACACCATATTCAGTGATTAGTAACTAAAATTAGTAACCAACGTGTAGCCGTTACTAATTCGTAACTGGAAATTTCAGTTACAAAAATTTAGTAACTGCCATGGTTCGGTTATGAATTAAGACAAGTTTAGTAACGGCCAAGCCCATGTTACTACTAGTAACTGTTGGAATAGAATCGTGTTAAAAACGCGTGTGCCAGGTAACACTTAAGTTTACGCGTGCTACAGACGTGTGTGAGGAAACTAACCCTAACTTATACTTATCGTCTTTTCTCTTTCATTTTCATTCATCTATTACTCTCGATCTTTCAAGATCTCCGTCTCTCGCTCTCAATCTCTTCCTCTTTATCGATGAAGATTCATTAAAATCAACCACAAGAAGAAGAACTTTTATCTTTGTCCTGGTCTCTCTACCTCAGTTCAAAGGTAAATCATCATCATATTTTTTTTTTTATCATTTATCCGATTTTCTATTCTTAATGGGTTCTTGTAGTATCCTTTCAGTTTTGTTCAAAATCAATACTTCCATTTAGCGATTTTAGAGCTGATTGCTTAGGATTTGATCTTATTTCGATCAATGTTGTTTGTTTGAAGCGACTTAAAGAAAACCTAAAATCCGAAATTAATATTCCTCTTCGAACATCAACATCAATAGTGACGATGATCAAGATATGGGTGGTTGAGGGTAACTCTTTTCTATTGTTTTTAATGATTCCACCCCAAAATTTTCAATTAGGGTTTCCAATTTTGTGCTTTTAGGTGGTTTTAGATTTCGTTTAAGTTTTTGTGCCTAATTTTTTGTTATGAAAAGGGGTTTTCTTATATTCTTATACTGATATTGATTTTAGGTTTTCTCTTCCAGATCATTGATAATAATCTCTATGGAACCTAAAACTTTGGCATACAAATCATTGAGTTTATATAGTTGTATGATATTGTGGGTGATTTCTTTAATTTATAATGCTTTCTTGGCCATATGTTGTGCATCTCTGAGCTGACTTAATCTCTTACTTGCAGATTAGCAGAGAAACTATCCTCGAGTCACTAAAGGACGGTGGCATCCTTATTGGGTACTTTTTAAACTCCAAGTCATACTATTTTAATGCCATTATGCCAAAGCGAATGCTAATTGCAAATTTGTTTGTGGGTTTGTGTTGTAGTGACGTTCATGAAATGATGACCGAAAGAGTATGTCTTTGTTTTATGCCTCATGGTCTTGGGCATTTGTTAGGCATCGACACACATGATCCCTGGTGGTTACCCTAAGGCGATTTTACTGTTTTTTAATGAAGTCATTGTTTCATTGTTGCTCGCTTTTTGGTACAATCCGAGATTTTACGTGATTGACGGGAAATATAGAGGCCAAAAGGAACCGTGGATTGAAATCTTTGCGTACAACTAGAGATCTCCGAGAGGGAATGGTTAGTAACCTAGAAAAAGGACAGCAGCCAACTATTGCAATCTTCAAGAAGGCTAAAACCTTATGTATATCTATGTAGGTAATTGCACAGCCTTACTGCAATCTGCAAGGAGTTAACATTGTCCTCTATAACTATCAGTGTCAAGTTCTGAGAATATCTTCAGCTCAGTGTAAGTTTTTATTATTGCTTGAATAGATGTCGAACAAAAACCTATTGCCTAACATCTTGAGAGAAAATCGGTTGATTTGGTCCTAGTTATGTGGATCGAAGAAGAGAAATTGAACAATCCACTTATTGTTCATGATTATAAGTTTTTGAAGTTGACGATGGTCAAAGGTTATGCAACTACTCTCTTTTATCATCAAGAAATCAAGATTATGCAGCTACTCTCTTTTTATTTTGTAGAGCATATGTGTTATAATGAATGATGGGCTAGCCACTATACTTGTACACTTGGTTGGACATGTAGATAGTGTCGTTCTTGCGACATCGACTTTAAAGCATTGACATGTTATAGTTTGTGGCCTCTTTTGCCCCATCTATTAAAGCCTGATGACTTACTTTACTTTTGTTTACTTTAATAGGGTTCGGGTTGGGCGCGTATCCGCACCGAATTCTCGAAAGTACCGATGCCTAGGTGCTCTTTGGAAGCACCAAAAGTCTTGATTGGTTTTCTCGTTGGAGCTCGCTCCATACCGGTGTTCTTTGACCATGCATGAAGATTTTAGGAAGCTGCAGCTCTTAAGATGGTGAAAGAACTTCAGGAAATTTATCACTTTTCCTCGTCTTTAGAAGGTACCGCAAATCCACACATTCGAAATGGCTTTCATGATTACACGTTTCTCATACTATATGTTTGTTTGGTTATGATGCAGTTGTATCTTGAGATGAATCATGCATTTGTCTTTCAGCTTTCAGAGAAAAAACACCTATACCATAGGAAGTGCATGAACGAATGGAATGTTGGCCCTGCAAGTATGTTAATACTCATACTAATGGGAAACATTCAATTTGTACTATGATGAGTTTTGAACCTTATGAAATAGAGATATTAAGTTGTATCAGTACTCAGTCTTGTGTATTACTTGTTTCTTATCTTATGAAATCCAACATACTAAGTTCAAATGGTTTGTCTTGTTCAAATATTGTATGCGAGAGTTCAGGAAACTCTATTTCGAATCCATTGTATTCTTGCTTGCAGGAGAAGCAATTATCGAGATTGTCGAGGACAAGCGGATATTGAATTAGATAAAGAAACAAGTATAATTCAGGTAATCTTATTTGTACTGCTGGAAATCAGATTTTTAGATGAGAAAAGAGTCATCTGCCTATACTTAGCAGTTATGAATCATCCGACAGTTGAACTCACCATGAACCTAAGTATCATCGAACAAATCGATTAACATATATATTGATTCAAACAATGTTTGCTTCTTTTGAATGTAGAATGAATGAATGTTTGAATGTAGAATGAATGAATGTTTACTTTTTTAATGGAGAATGTATGTTTGAATTGGATTGAATGACAACAATTCCGAGGGGATAGGGTACTTACAGGTAAAATGAAAGGGAGGGAACATTAATATTGACCAGGTCAATAAAGACCGATTTTTTTTTGTTGTAACAAAAAGGATTCGTAACGGCAAATAAGTGTCACTAATTTTTACCGAGGATAGTAGGAATCGTCCAACGTTGACCTGGTCAATGTATTTGTAACTAAAAAAAAAAATAGAAACGGTCAAACGTCGATTCTGAATTTTCATTTCGTGACGGTCTAGTGTGAGTTACGGGTACGTCACAACCCTAAATTCAGAACGCGGCGACATGTTGGTTACGAATATTTGTTACACACCTCGTTGTAACGGTCTTTGTGCGTCACAACTCCATTTCGTGACTGAAATAGTGTGTAACAAAATGCAAAATATGGTGTAGTGAAAGTACTCAAAACGTTTGTTTAATATGCGAAGTATGCGGCTACGGTTATGTGAAGATGAAACGTTTATGAAAAATGAAAGTTTATATGTATGGGGCTCACTATGATGTTTATGAAAGTTTATTGGGCTTGGTTTAATATTTCTTAACTATAACATAAACATGAAATGTATGTTGGGTTCTGTTTTGGACAAGCCCATAAGGCTAAAATCATTTTGGTTTGACATTAAGAAAAACAGTTGACCATAATGTTTGACTGTCTGACTTTGACTGACAGTTTGACTTTCGATGTTGACTTTGATCGTTGACTTTGACTGACTATTTGACTTCTGTCGTTGACTTTGACTGTTTGACTTTTAGTGTTGTTGACTTTCGCATGTTGACTTTGACTTTTAATTTTGGTTTTTAATATGAACATGTATAGAACTTTATTGTATGGTAATAACTATAACATGTTTTAGATCACCAAAATGTTTGAATTGTATGCTCTTTCGCTATCACCACAGTGATACTAAAGTATTATGTTATATTAACATGTCATTGTAAGTCTACACCGTTTTGGGCAATCACATGAGAATAACTATCACCCACAAGAGATGTTTGTTCAAGTGTTTGTACATATAAACATAAAGAAATTAACTATTTAGTCATACATATTAGAATGAAAAGTTACCCACATGTTACTCTAATTCACATGTTTGAACAAATATTATGATTATGTATGTAACCATGAAAGGCATAATGTCCACAGATGTTTGTCTTTGCTTGCTTATATATATGTGATTTTTTTTTTGTGACTTTATGACATGATTGATGTTTTATTTGCAAACCGTAAAGTGTATGTTTTGCAGTTATCGACATCATGTGATAATGACATTATTTTAGTTGATTGGCTATCACCACAGTGATGTCAAATCACTTTTGGTCATGATCACAATTTTGTCAAATGCTTGTAATCTTGTTTTTCTTATATATATCATAACAAAACTTACCCACAGGAAATTGGAGTTCACATATTTAAGAAAACACTGACTGATATGATTGTTGATCATACATTATGGATATGAACTGATTTGAATCTTGAGGGTGTCTTGTGTCATTATGTTCACTTTTCTCCCAATGTTGATGATAATTTCAATTGTACGTATAAAATTATTGTGCTTAAGATTGTTATGTCATAATTCTTTAGTTATCACCACAGTGTTTTATCTTAGCAATAATAATAATTTTATTGTAAGCACGAATATGACAAGCCGTAAAGGCAAGGTTTAGTAGTTATTATGGCATTATTTGAGTTGTTTGGCTATCACCACAGTGATGTCAAATAATTTTTCCATTCATAATCGTTATCATGTCAAGTGCTTATAATATTGTTTTTCTTAAATGTATTAGAACAACAATTACCCACAGGTAATTTGAGTTCACATGTTTAAGATAACATTGAACTGTACAATATCTGATCATACATTATGGTAATTAAATAATTGGCACATGATTTTACGTTATTTATTAAAAATGCATAAAAGAAAATTTACATAAATTAACTCATTATCGAGTTGAGTAACCTATCACGAATTTTTCATATTTTCATGAATATTTTTTATTATGTTGTCCAAAACTTATTGCATCCTCTATGAAATTGAGGTTTTATTTTTGATAAATTTCTCCATATTTCTGAAAATGATATTCATTGACTATTTAACACCTTTCATATTAATTCATCATATATTCGTTATTTATCATGATCTTTAAGTTTGTATCATATTTAAATGTGCGATGCATCAAAGAATTTTTCTTCAATGAAATTTCATTATTGAATTATATTTATAGACTTGCTTCATGCTCGATTTTGGTTTAAGAAAAAGTTCATTATGTTTGGATATTTTTCGATTATAGGGTGTTGATATTTTTTCATAATTTATGTATGGCATGCTTTTGAATAAATGTTCGTGATTGATGTTTTAGGGTTACTCATTATTGTTTATAAGAGACTAAATTTATGATCAGATCAAGTATGTCCATATCATTGAGTGGGACTGTGCAATATCACAAGAAAAGTTAGTGTGATATTTGCAATTGTACATGTTTGTTGGATAGTTTAGTTATTACCACAGTGATGCTATGTTCTTATCTGGTAAGTGTTGTATATTTTGAGTCCTTTCAGTTTGATTTAACGATTAGAACAATGCTGCTCACAAGTAGTTTTGGTTCACAAATTTAAACAAGCATTAAGGTTATCTAAATGTTTCATATACATGTGAAATAATAGCCACCCACGGGTGACTACAACTCACATTATATTAGGTTGAAAATATTTAGAATTATTGAAGTTTGTTAATACATTTTAGGACGTGAGTTGCCCACAGGTGATTCTAGTTGTGGTATTGAACAAACATAATGTTGTGTGTATGAGAAGGTAAAATATGTACTAATGTTTTTCATGTCTCACATTGTTCCTTGATAAGGTTTTACCCACAGGAGAATCTTATTGAAGGTATGAAACTATTGTAAGCTTAATTGTCATTTATCTCTAATATAAATTTCAGCTTTTGTTCTTATTTATTGTTGATTATGATTATTTTGTAGACTTTTAATGGTCCATTTTTTGGAAGATAAAATTGTTTATCACTTGATGATTTTTCGCGTTACTATGTATATCTATCAATTGCATTACGAATCTCAATCCGTGGATGTTTTCTTGAACATTCATTATTGAAATTGAGAGGCAATTATAGAGAAAGCGAAAATCATAAAGTCTGATAAAGGTGGTGAATATTGTGAAAGGTATGACAAAACATGATAATATCTTAAATCTTTTACGTAGTATGTCCAAAATTTTGGATTTGTTGCTCAATACACAAGGCCAACTTACCCTTGGCATAATGGTGTATAACAAAAGGCAAAATCATACTTTTATGAAAATGGTTAGAAGCGTGATGAGTTATGCATAATGACCACATATCAGTGAATGTATGTTCTTTCAACAACTGTGTAATTTAAATAGATTTCCGAGTAAAGCAGTTTCAAAGACACACTTTGGACTAGAATGGTTGGAAACCTAGTTTAAATGACCTTTAAGTTATGGTTGTTCAGTTGGAGGTGAGGGCTTACATTCCAAAGAATGAAAATGGGATTCAGAAACTATTATTGGTTCATTGGTTTTCCTAAATGATCCAAATGGTATACTTTAACGTTCTAACCATAGTATGAGACTTATTGAAACCGAAAATATAAATTCGTTAATGATGGCATAATCAGTGGGAGTACGTGGATATATTTGTTCAAGAAATCATGGTAATGATCCCTTTATTTAAGATTGCTACAGATATTGTGAATCTTCTCATTATCAGAATGTTAGATAATGAAAGACGACAAATTACTGACCCAATACTCCATAATATAACTACTGCCAATAAAGAAATTTTTTGATAACAACATGAACCAGCATTAAGAAGGTCTCAACAGAGATTGTAAGAAAGTTATTCATGTTGCTTCAGTGATTTTCTTACAAGAATTTATTACATTTTGATATGGAATGGCAAAGACTCGGTTTTTAGGTTCACAAATATTATGTGTAATAATTTTGATTAATGGATTGATGCTATGTGAGCAAAAATCATTGGTTGAAAGTCAAGTCTCGGATATTGTTTAATTGCTCGAAAGACACAAATCAGTTGTATGAAAGTGGGTCTTTCTGACCTAACACGATTGTAATAGCAATTTTAAACGGTATAAAGCAAGACTTATTTCCAAAGATTTTACTCTGAAATGACGCATTGATTATAAATAAGTTTTTTCTCATGTCAAATAAAGACTTATTCTAATTATCATAGTATTATTAGTAGCTCAGTATGGCCTAAGAGTTGCATTAATTAAATGTGAAAATAGCCTTTATTAATGATAAATTTTAGTCTACGAATTTTAAAAATCAAAGTATGAAATTTAAGCAGCCTCCCATAATGGTATACGAAATTCAATAAAACTATAAAAACTATAAATGTTTCAAGTTTTGGATGAAATTATTACAGGTTTACGCATATACCTCAAGATCAGTGGGAGAAATTCATACTCTTGGTCTTGTATGTTAAGACATACTACCTACGAGTAGTGATCTTGACTTTATGCATATCTTTATATTTTTTGAAATAAAGGATGTCAATGAAGCTTACCATGTGATAGTAATATCATATGGATTACTAAAGCTCTCATATAAGGCATATATCAAATATTCAAGGAATTTTGAGGTAATAACATATTTAACAGATTTTATTTCATGTTGGATAGAAGATATAAATTTAATCTTCATTACGTCTTAATTCTGATATGAAACTTATAACAAGTTGTTAATATGTTAAGTAATTGCCTAAAGAATCTAAGAACAAATTACAGGAAAGCTATCAATTAAGAATTTGAGATACTATTTTAAATTATGTCTTATAATTAGTTAGCAAACCCAACAAGAGTTGATTGGGTTTTCAGACTTCAATTTTTGTGGATGTATGGATTCTATAAAGGAAGAATCCATTAATACTAGTCCCACAATAGAGTTTGAACTGCGATACTTAGAGACTTAAGGTTTGTCTCTACATTGCTGAAATTTACTGTCTTAGCTTCGCAGCATTAAAGCACGATATGATACAAAAGGAACAAAACACATGAACCTTGAGTATATATGCGTGAATTAGGAAATTCAGAATCAATAGTTGTTCATTTACCGCTTAAGCACAATTGCATTCAGAGGTGCACTTAATGAACAATTACCTTTTAATACCTCTTAAGAAAATATTAAAATTTTAGGTCTGTGGGAGTAATTGATTATTGAATTCAGCTAATTTATGTGCTTATTTTTGAAAACTAGTTGAGCTCTTAATAATGTACTTCTGAATTTATTTCTGTATCCATATTTAGTATACACTTATGTGAATGGATGAATGTTAACAGAAATTGTCTTTCTTTTGAAGACATAACTGGACCATTATGATAACCCCATTTAAGGCCTGATTAAGTAAGTTGCTTGTGTTGTGGTACATGGAAGGGAACATGTTGATAACAGGACAATGTGCCACCGCCATGACTCGCATTTGTGATTTGCTTGGTAAAGGTATTACGTTTAACCATTAAATTTGTTTAGCAATTATGCGCGCTTATGTTTTTCTATAATTAATCAGTTAAATAAGTTATCACATGGACCAGTGGGAGAATGTAAGAATATTTCTATACATATAGAAATATCCTGTGGGCCCATGTAATAACTTTGGTTAATTAAGAATATTGCTAAATATTTCGGTTACCATTCTAGGGGATTAATTCCTATTAACTCTTCCTTGATGGATGGTCGAGATTGATTGCTAACTCTAAACCCTAGAAACCTTGGTCCTCCTTCTACCTATAAAAGTAACTCAATAGCCATTAGTATTGGTTCGAGAATTTTATTATTCATTACACAAAAGGTCAAGAAGGAGAAACCAAGATATTCCACTGTATTCTGTTCTACGGGTGTGCTTGCAGCCTTGGAGGATTTCTCGGATTCAATTAATGGCTTCATCAGGTATTATATTTTAACACAACTATGCGTATTGTGATTATCATGTTGTTCGAAGATCCAACCGTTATGTATATAAAATAAAACTTATATCCAGATAGTGATGGAGCTTCCACAACGAAACAAAATAAACGAAGCACTCCTAGCTACTGTTAGTTGAGTGTTTTAGGTCCAAGATCGAGTGGACCAAGAGAGCAAGCAAGCTGCACCTTTTATTGGATTGTTTATGCACAGTAAAGCCAATGTTCATAACAAGTTGATAATAAGAATCTTATTATTGGCAACACAGTGAAGTTTTGGAGGAATTAATTCATGACAAATTGGAGTGATATCGTTTTTTTTTTTAAATTTTTGTTGGTCTGGATGTAAGTTCCTTTGGATTTTTGCTTTCGATTCCGAGACTCCCTAAAATCAAAACCTGTTGATAAGAAGACGTAGATTATTTATTCAATATGTTCTGAACGGTGACCTCTATGATCAGTTTGAAGATCGTGAGTTACTTCAGCCCTTAGAAAGACTTCACAGTATATATCGGCAACTTAAGTTTTCCAGAAATATTTCTTTTCCATACGGATAAATATTTATCAGCTAGAAGTTCGGTTAGGATATAACTTGGGTTAAAGCTTGGGTTGGGTGACATCACAAACTTCCACATGGTCTGATATGGTGCTGCTAGATCATATCTCGCTCTAGCACCGCTAGAGCAAATTTTTTTCCCAATTAAGGAAGCATACAAAGTCATTTTTGTAAAACCAATTTTCAGTTGTTCCCCCGTGAATTTATTCTCCCGTGTACAACAATTAGCAAACTACCAAACGATTACAGTTGAAATTACAAAATCCGGTGGGGACTACTGTCCCCACTAGACCCTTGATAGCTCCGTGCATGATAGGAAGAGGATTCTATGTATGAACCATGAGTCAAGAAGATCCTTCCTGAACCTGCTAACTACAGTGTTTTACATGTCTTTTTTTTGCTGCACTATGTGTTGATGATCATGAGTGAAACTCTCTTTATTTTGGAATATGTTGTGTTGTTTTTGGGTTTCTATTTTATTTTGTTATATTTCTTCACCCCTACCGGAGATGAACAGATGAAGGTGATAAATGTAGCCGGAGATTGAATATTCAATGACCTGAAAAGAGAGCATGCACAAGAGTAATGACAAACCTAAAATCTTAACAAACACGTGTAGTTTTCAGTTGAGATTGAGGTGTAGGATGGGATTCCAACAGCCAAGATAGATTGATCGAAAATGCTTCCTATCCCCCAACTCATCTCCCACTCCCTTCCGCCACCTCACATAACACACACTGATGGGCCCCCTGTTTTCCCCACACCATCTCAACAACTGAATCAATGGCTAAGATCACTGCCACCTAATGATGGAAGAGAATGGTGGAAGGGAGCCTAGTTAGCAATTCGGGATACGGGAAACGTTCGGAACGGCATACGTACGGATATTATTCGTTTTGACGGATTGCAAATTCGGTGCACTATTCGGTCAACCAATTATGATTCGGGGATAATACGGAACAACATACGTACGTGTATAATTCGTTTTCAAAATCTTAATTCGGTACATATAAATAGTAGGAAAAGTCATTCTTACAAATGATTTCAACGTTGAAATGGAATATATTTGGAATATCTGTAGGTTCCAAAACCATCTAGCTCGGTGGTTGGTTTAGCATGTAATGGTGTGGTCGCTAGTTCGAATCCAACATATCGTATTTTTGAAAAAATCAATAAAAAATGACAGAGTACGGAACGCCAAATTCGCGGACAAATACGGCTTCTCCGCAAAATGCACGAACTGGGGTCAGAAGACAAGACATTTATTATGCTCTGTAGTGTCGGTACCCTATAAACAAGACTCTACACAGGGACATTCATGAGCTCTTTCTCTGCGACAAGGTTTGAATGGAGAAGTTTGAGGGAGATAGAAAAGATGGGCATTGGGCACCACGAGCCATGAATGACCGATGAATAAGTGACACGTCTAAGGAAAGAGTTTACCTAGAAGTTGTGGGGGCAGGAAGAGTGACCAATGCGGGGGAGAGTAGACCATTTTCCGCTTTGCTTGATTACTGGATATGGTAGGAATTGATAATTTCGAAGTTGTTTGGTATTTTTGCCTTCTTCTCAATCAAATATCAGATTTTCAATAAGCAGTGTACTGTCGACCAATTAGAGAAAAAATAACGGCAATACAAATATTATCAAGGAGAACTTTTTTTCTTTTTAATTTTAATAAATAAACAGGAAACCAATGTTACACCGAGAATCCAAAATAAATAAAGTCTAAAACTAAGTAATTTTCAAACTGAATCCCATGACCTGAATCATTTCGTAATCAGAATCATGAATCCTAAATCTCCACCAGAACATCAAACTATAACAGTAACAGTGGAACAATAACACCAATTTTTATTGGAGAACTTGAATCGGTGATGCACGATTCACAAGAACAATATTGTCAAGGAGGACAAGGGATAGTAAATTTGGCAGTTGGCTCCCATTTTTGTATGATGTTTACCATGGAAGGTTTAGTACAATGTCCAATAAATGTATTGGCCTCCAAGGGCCTAACGGGTGATGTTAGGGTAACATTCACCCCCATACTTGGTGAGACCCATAGATATGCTGATCACATGTGAAACAAATTTTTCCATCGGCGAGGACTAAGTAATTACTACTTAGTATGTGTATGATGTACCCTATGAAAACAAAAGGCCCAAACGAGAAAACAAAAATCAAATACAGAACGAGCTGACGGTTGTCGGTTATACTAAACTGACAGTACTTGCATTCTGGTTAGTTTGATTTTTGATTCTACGAATACTGCCTCATTTCACAGGCTCCAACTTTTTGGTGAGGAAAGAAAAAAGAAACAGGCCCCAGTATTGATGCAAGTGAAATTCGGACCTATACCTCTTAGTACAACCCCAACACTTGCGAAAGAAAAAAACAACTAAGGGCAGTGCTTCGATAGAAAAAGATTTTGAAAGGTCATGGTGAAGAATTTGTGAAGAACTGTATTGAGATGTTCACACTGAAGTTATTTAATAACATATGAAGCTTGTGAGGCAGCTTTGAGTTTCTTGAGCCCGAGTACCGACTGTTGAATGGGTGGAAGATCTTCAGTGGCTCAGAAATCAGAATTATAGGGGCAAAATATGCTCGGAACTAATCCACAACCTCGCCTCAACTAAGACCACCATTAGTATACGAAGAATAAGGAAATTTAGCGAAGAGTAATCACGCAATGACAAAGAAGACTTACGAAGAGGAGCCCCGCGATTAATACAAGGCGACACTCACCAAGTCATACGCGAAGTAGCAAGGCGAGAAGACAGTGACATCTTCCAAAGCCTGGTGAATGAGATAAACTGATATAAGATCAACACAGATATTTAGCATGTGATCACCTGTTGTCTTCTACTGATGTATTTGCCTATATAAGGATTCAAATAATGAAGAGAGAGGCAGGTTGCAAAAGAGAGAATTCAGTCAAGTAAAAGAATCAAGAACACTCATAAGAGAAAAGCCATTAGAGTTTATTCCAAGCTTTGTTTCTTCCATTATTAGTAGTTCAATACCATGGTACTCATTGTAAGAACTTTATGAATCTAATACAAAGTGTTTGAGAAAGATCATACTAGTGTCAAGTGGTGGATAATCTCATTAATGTCAAAGTTGATTCTCATGACTTAGGCTTTTTGTTATTATCATCTCATCGGGTGTAGCTATCGGATTTTCGGTAGTTACATTTTGGCGCTAGAAATAGAGAGAGAATTATCCTTACCTGCTAGTATTCAGCTGGAAATTCTTGTTCACCTCAGATCATTTGATTATTTCATTACCACCACCTTTTTGTCTGTCATCAGAAGTTGTCTGTCAACTGTTCGGAGTCATCGCCGCTCTAAAAATCCACTTCACTCCTTCCTAAAGCACCAACAAAACATCACCGTGACCTCCCATCGCGGAGCTGCAATAGACGCAGTCTCCTTGTTTTGAACCAGGAAACCTCTAGGAATCACCTGTCGTCTCAAGCACCGAAACCCAAATCATGCAAAGAAACATCACTGATAGTGGGAAAAAACTAGCAACTGTCATGGAAGACCCTCACTATTGGACGGAATTGGTCAGACCACACGATCAAGAAAGACCAATGTTGGACATTGATACTAACGGAAAGAGGGAAGAAAACCAGTTTTACCGTAAAAACCAGAATATGGAGGTCCTCGCTCTCCAGCACGAGTATGAGGCAAAGTTCGCACAATTGAAGGAGACAGAAAAGATGTTGATAACAAAAAGAATCGATCTTGCTCAAGCACATGGGCGACTCATGATAGAAAATCAGAACTTAAAACGGAAAGTGCGAGAATACGAATTGGGAATATAATATGGAGAAAGTTACAAGATATCATGTAGAGATATGAACATTGAAAGGGGTGAGAAGTCAAAAGAGATAAATAGACAAATGTGGAGCGAAGTGTACCAGCACAAGCTAAAGGGAAAAAAGATGAGCAGAAGGGTCTTATATCAAAAGGAACAAGAAGCAAAGATGGCTCAACACAGAGGCCATGTCGAAACCATAACAAGGAGGAACAGAGGGGATGGAAAAATAATCCAAACTACATCCATAACGAGAGAAGCTGAAGTACCACACGATGAAGTGCCAGGGCGAACCGACAAAGGTGATGGTCAAAATAGCCATGTTGAAGGATAAGACCTGGCCCACATCTAAGAAGAAAGGGAGGGGAAGACCGCCAACCACACCTCGCTCATCACGCGAAGACGATAAGAGAAGGGATATCACTAAATATGCCGAAACAAAATATGTACAGACTCAAAGAAATCTTAAATATGAAGCAAAGTCCTTTCTACGAGCAAGCAAGTAAAGGAGAAACAAAGTCCACGCGATAAAGCTACAAATTCTCTCGTAAGACCTCAATAGGGGGCAGAAGATACTATTATAAACCCTCTACCTAGGGAGGCTGGGACTAGGATTACGGCGTGTCAACTTAGTTCGCACAAAACTATGCGACTAGAGGACTGCACAGTGTGTAAGAAGAGACCCTTAAGCCCTAACGCGCGTCGCAATTAAGGCATCCTGGAGAAGTCACTTATTGGGACACAATGCCTCTGCACTGGAGGCCACTGAGAACGAACCACTCAGCGAAAATTTCTCCTAAGCAAGGGTGTCGAAACGTGCCAGTGGAGATAGTAGATGTCCTGGCATGGATTCCACACTCGGTCCAAAGAAACCCCATTTAGGGTGTGATCTCATGTTTAGTAGCTATATAGGCGAAAAAGCATGAGGTCACGACAACATTGATTGCTGATACTGGAAGGGAGGAGCCCAACTGCAATGGTTAGGGGTGACCTCCTTGAAAGGACAACACAGGGGGAATATAAATGGACGGCACCCTCCACTAGGGAGCTGACTGTGTCAAAGCCGGCAATGTATTGGGGCTTGTTACTCACAGGAGTATCTAAGTCCTGGTATATTATCGCTCAAACAACCTGAGGAGGTCAAAATACTAACACAGTTAAGGCGAGATCGATGACCAATGACTCGCAAGAGCACATGGAACTGAGATTTCGTCGCCCAATATTGAAGACCCTACCCAAGGAGACCCTAAGCCCTGTAAGTTCTCTATGTGAGGGAAGGCAATAAGACCTTATCTCGGAGGAAATGAGACCGCGAAACTTCATCCAAATCACGCGAATAACAATGGAACGTGAAGCAAATACATCCTTATCGAGCTAAGTATTAATGAAATTCAAAGCAAGTTTTAATATTTATACACCGGCATGGGTATGCGACATAATGGTTTATAGACATCATGTTATAGTAAACTTTTAGCCATACCTTATCTTGCAAACATGAAAACTTGCGACTTAAAGGCAACATTCACAAAGTTATAATCTTCCTTCAAAGATGGAAAGCAGAGGCAAGTATGGGGATGTCAAAATCTCATGCTTCCCATCTCCTCAATCAGATATACAAAAACAAAAACATAGTTAAAAGAATAACATAAGATAATGAACAACATAGTCAAAATCTCATGCTTCCCATTGCTTCTTCTTCTTCCACGTGTGGTTCCTCAACGAATGGAACCTCTTTTCCTTCTTCTTGTTGTCGGAAAATCTCTTCTCCTACTTCCAACTCGTGCTCGTCCGTTGTGTCTTGACTTGGTTGGAGTATTGTGCGCGTCGAGTAGCTATCCCGCACCTTGGATAATTCCAATCCTTAGAAGCGTAGATTAGGTACCGCAAAACAATTCTCGCAAACAAGTGAGAAACAAGACAAGAACCGAAAAGCAAAGATAAAAGCGAGTAAATTGTAAAAAGAAACTAAAAACTCAATAACAAGCCGTATGCCTCCCAAGAACTGGCGCCAAAATTTGGCCAGTTATCAATCCGTCAAATATAATTTCACTTTCCCAATCAACTAGATATAAATATAGTATGCGATAAGAAAGAGTTCGTATCCACAGAGAGGCGTTTGTTGTTATAAATTTTCAGTTTCTAAAATAACCCAAGGTATGTTGTTGTATCTAAGCAAATAAAAGTAATTAAAAGCAAAATAAGTAATTCGAATTATCAATAAGGAGAAGATATTGGTCAAGGGATAGTATCATTCACAAACATGTATTTTCATCAATGATTAGAATTGGTATTTAATCTCGTATTTATTAAAAGTCCTAGGATACCTTGATCGCAAGTATAACCCGTTAATTCCCTGTTTTCATCACAACCACATTAAAAGATGCATATGTGAATTCTTCGTAGAAAGCAAACTAAAGTATAAAAGCACAATTAAGTTTAACTCCCTAAAAGCATTAAGATTTATGGAATAAGACTCATCAATGCAAACGAATGTGTAAAAGCACTAAACGTTTTAACAAAAGTTATGATTCACTTGTGACTAGTAGGATATATCACTACAAGCACTAACCACAATTATGCTACTTAGAATCGGGGATAAACAACGTTTCGTATTGAAAACCCTAATATAGCTCTAGAGATGAACACAAATCGGATTGATTAGGACTCAACCTAACAAGTTTTCAAATCTTATAACACTATTAATTGTGAATCACAAACAATAATTACCGAGACAAAACTAATTCATTGAATCAAAAGCATGTTGAGAAATCAACTTTTATCCCATAACCAATAATAAGTTTAGCTACTCATAGCTATGGAGTTCATCATCATCAATATTCAATAATAAAACAAGGAAGAAGAAGAACAAAACCAAACCCTAGAAGCGTAAACAAAAGTGGCTCTCCAAAAATTCCAAGCAAAAAGATATATAAGTCGTAGAAGACCTTCCCTTTTATAGCTTTCTCCAACTTCTAAAATTAGGTCTAGTCTTCAAAGTCCATTAGGTGAGAATCCACCAAGCCCATAAGAGTGAGAAACCCGTGTAGAAAATACGCCCCAAAAACGGGTCACGGAAGTCTGGTATTGTGGTCAGGGAAATCGGCCGGAAAGTCGCGGAATGACTCCGTGACTGGCAAAGTCCGCCCCGGCCTTAGGTCAACGGGTCGGACGGCGGGTCAACTCGGTCAAGATCGGGTCAACTCGGTCAAACCGAAGTCGGTTTAGTCGGTGTGTGAGTGGTCCGACTCAACTGAATGAGTGAATGGCCAAACCAGGCCAAGCTTTTGCACAGCCGATTTCAGTGCACAATCCTTGTGTTGTAGCTTAATTCCTACTTGACCATGCATTGCCACTCCCAACACTTGCAACTCGATTGCTATCAATTTCAAGACAACCTCATCTCCATGGTCACAAACTCAAGAACACCTCCAACTCGCAGCCTTCATTCAAACATCACAAGCATCATTCATCCATGCCAGCAGCTCACATTGTACTCACTGTAATGTCATCCATCCTGTGCCATACTTCACTGCATATCAACATGATCTCAATCTGAGCCCTACAACACAATCATTGCATTCCACTCTCTGCACCTGTAGCCAATTGCATTGCCTGCATTACATAACTCAACCCTGCACTTCACCAGCTCACCTCTATAGCTCCATCTCCACTCGCAAAGAATGCTGCACTCCGCAACTCAGTTCCCAGAGTCCCTGGCTAAGTCCTTGACCAACACAACATCTCAACAATTCCTTGCCCTTGCTTCCAATTCAAACCAGGTGCAATTCCCTCACAGAGCTAGACTGCAATCTGAGTTCAAATCCCAAGACTCTATTAACATCTCCATAATCACCGCACAATCTTTCTTTCTTGTATCACCAGTGCCATCTCATACCACTCAAGTCCACCAAAGATTTCCATCTCGGTTCCCACAAAGATTGCACCAAGCATTATACTGACTCCGCAACATAACCAGAGTCATTATCTCATTACCATCCAACACAGCTGAACTGCATAACCTGTAATTCTCAATGGCATCGCAAGCCTGAGTTGCTTCTCTCTTCCTTGCCCTGAATCCAAACCTGAACCAACTTTGCCTCAACTTCAACAGACCATCGGCTCCGGTCTTTCCTCGCATTCCTTGCCTTTGAGACCCCAAAGCATCGGCCCTCATTCTCGCCCTCTCGCTAACACTTTGCTGTCATCTACCAGCTCTAAGCACCAACACCCTAGCCTGCCATTTTAATAACCTGTATTGCTTCCCTGTAACTCCAGCAACAAGCCATATGCAAACCATCAACATAATCAATCATCCAACACAAGTTTCCACCTGTAGTTTGAACTCACAGCATCACCACCAATCAAGTTCTCAGTTTTATCACCTTGACAACTTGCAATGCCTCAACTTACCACTCAATATTTCAGTTCAACTTGCGTGACTTCTCAAAACCCAAAATCGTTTTATCATCTCAATCCACTGAATTCACTTCCAGGAGCAAATCAATTCCATTCTAATTCTTCTAATTCGAATCATCACCCTTCATTCACAACAGCAGCTCCAGTTCCCCCCTTCAATCGATTCACGATTTCGGATCTTAAAAGATTAACACAAACCCTTAATCTCACCGCCTCTCTTCTCCCTTCTCGATTCTGACCACAAACCCATCTTCTGAGATATCGAATCTCATCTCAATCTCCCACTGATTCACCACTACAAACCCTAATTGATTCACTGAATTCCTGTGTTCTTGACTCATTTGCAACAACAGCTCAAATAAATCTGAAACCCATCTCTTTGCCTGAGCTTCAACTCTAATTCCACCAACCACAAACCCTAACCTCTTCTCTGTTCTCCCATCGATCTCAAATTTGTAGAAGGCGGCGAGATCGATCTCTCGCAGGGAAACAATGACTGCTCGTTCTTCAATCTCGGGTGAAAAATGATTGAGATAATTCTCATTTTAGGATCGGGAATGATTGGGTATGTAAGAAGAATAACCCTCTTCTAAATTCTAAGGCCGTGAAGTCTCTGGGCTTAAGTCGTCCACTCTGTATGTGGGCTTCCAAATTCCTATACCCAAAAATCAATTCTGTGGCTGCCTTGAATCCAAGTGTTGGTTGCTTTTAACACATTTTCTCTTTTGGTTTGGTTAACTAGTAACCTCGGCTGAAATCCAGATATTTGGTTAATTTCTTCTCCTTTTCCTCCGTGCGACTCCCGAGTATCTAATAACTCAAAAACACACATAAGATACATAATTCACAAGAAAAATAGCAAAGAAAGCGTAACTACTAGATAGTAAATACGGTGTATTCTACACCTATCAGATTCCCCCACACTTAGACTTTGCTAGTCCTCGAGCAAATCAAACAATTCAATAAAATACAACAACTCCGTGTCGTCGAGGCTACGGTCACTTTTAGCATAAATAACAAGCCTTTAAACCCCTAGGTGTCCCTAGTGGACGAGTTATAGTCTCGTGAGGGTTTACTAGAGATATACCCACAAAACCTATTTTTCCAACTTACTAGTTCTCCGTATTGATAGTATCCAACGCGCTAAGAAGACATAGAGATTCTGCACACTCGTCATAAGAAGTTAGACACATAAATGAACACAATCTCATTCTTAAAAGTTGAGAGAGAGATAACCATCCCTTCTCGACTAAAATTCGGGTTCGGAGTGATCGAAAGTCTCGACTCGCCTCACAAGAAAGGGTTTTATGAAATTGCTCTCAATAATAAATGACTTTTATGGGACACACATGTGTCCAGGTTGGAATGAAGAGAGAATCCTGCGACACGTTGAACGGTAGGAAGGCAAAACCCTCCGAAATATTTTGAAAACCCACATCTTTTATATATTTTTGAAAACCCATTTTTCTGACGATCTCTTCGAAAGGAAATCAAACCATTTAACGAAGGTGGGAATATGCTTACTTACAGTGAATCCGTTCGGCGTGCAGCTAGCACCACTCTCACACCATCCATAGAAACGTCTTCGGTCTTCTATCGGTGTCTTCATCTTCGTCTTCGGTCTTCAACTCTTGATGATAACTCTCGAACTTCGTAGAATCTCGACAATATGATTCTTTCCTCAAATTCCTTGTCGCTTGATACTTCATTACAAATATTCCTTCTTTCCATAGGCTTTATTGAAAGAATACAAAAATAAAAACAAACTATACAAACCCATTTTATTTTTTTTCTCTTTTTTTTTTTTTAATTTTTTTTTTTTTTTTTGAATAAGAATTAAAACAATTACAAAAATAAAAATAAAACAAAATAAAAACTATTAACAAACCTAAAAATTTTCTCTTGTCTTTTTTTTACTATTTATTTATTTATTTATTTTTTTTCTCTTTTTTTTTTTTTTTTTTAATTTTTTTTTTAATTTTTTTTTGAGACAAGAGAAAGTAAAATACAAATAAAATAAAATAAAATAACAATGTAAGTACAATGCCATGGTGTAAGTACTTTACCGCTTGAATCTTCACAACTTGTATGTCTTGATATCATAAACTTCTTGAACTTTCATCCTTGATAATTTCCGCTCTTGTATTATAGTCTTCAACTTATAAAAATTCTGCCCTTGTTTTGTTGCTTTACTTAAATTTGAAATCTGCCCATTTCTGTACCGTTGCTTGTAAACCTCGAACGTGTTCAACTTTCCTTCGAATTTGTGATGCTCCTCTTGTTGATGATGATGGTGTTTCTATGGACCTGTTGGTGTAGAGAGAGATAAGGTGGATGGTGCTAACTGCGAACAAGATCACAAGTGGAATGTAAGTTAGCAATTCGATGTAACCAACATGGTTGATAAAAATAGCACTCAAGAGATCAAAATAGTGCTTCTATGGTGGGAATTTGGACAGCTCACCATTCTGCCCGGAATTTACGTACGGTGACACACACTCTAAAAGCACAATTTAGACGGTACAAAGAATTGAAGGTTGGTGCCTCACATTATGTAACATGGGTAGTCTCCACTATAGGGGATCACATTGTTCTAATACCGAATTCAGCCTGCACCTTATTTGCCACGGCATGGTTAAATCCAACTTTAACTCTCATACAATTAAGAAACCCGATCATGTTCTCTGTCATCTCTAAGTTCAGTCACTATTGTGAGATTCTCGATGTAATCTTAGCGACATGTATACTATGTGACTCTAAATAACTACAAGTTGGAGTTTTCTTATTCACTAGTTCACAAAAAAGTTGAAAAATTGCAAAAAATTTACAACATAAACTACTCCCCCACACTTAAACCTTACATTGTCCTCAATGTAAATTGAATCGTCCAAAGTAAGTCAAGGTGGGAAATCCTAACAAGAAATCAGCAAAAACAAAGAAAACAAAACAAGAAAAACTAAAAACAAGAAAAGAAATAAATACAAGATAAGAAATACTCATCCTTTGGGTTGCCTCCCAATTAGCGCTTGGTTTAAAATCGTCAGCCCGACTATCTCCTTGCTTTTCTATGACTCCTCCAGAGGGAGCACATCCACAAAGTTAACTCCTTCCACCACTTCGAAAGTGAAATTCTCATAATATGGTTTCAACCGGTGCCCATTAACTTTAAGTTCTTTCCCTGTAACTATACTACGAATTTCCACCGCACCATGAGAAAACACATTAGTAACAATAAAAGGTCCGATCCATCGTGACCTTAGTTTACCGGAAATAATTGCAAGCGAGAATTAAACAAAAGCACTTTTCGCCCAATGCAAAATTGTTTCCTAGAAATCATGTTATCATGGAATGCTTTCGTCTTTTCTTTGTAAATCCGTGAGCTTTCAAATGCATCATTGCGAAGCTCCTCTAGCTCTTGAAGTTGTAACTTCCTTTGCTTTCCAGCCCCATCCATCTCCATGTTGCATTGCTTAATAGCCCAAAACGCCTTATGCTCAATTTCCACGGGTAAGTGACAAGGTTTACCATACACAAGCCTAAAAGGAGACATTCCAATAGGTGTTTTATATGCGGTTCTATACGCCCACAAAACATCATTAAGTCGCATGCTCCAATCCTTCCTTGTCGGGTTCACCGTCTTTTTCTAGAATTGATTTCACCTCACGGTTAGACACCTCGGCTTGTCCATTGGTTTGGGGATGATAAGGTGTTGCAATCTTGTGCGACACATTGTACTTCGCCAACAAGCTTTGTAAAATCCTGTTTTTGAAGTGAGAACCCCCATCGCTAATTATGGCTCTTGGAATTCCAAACCTTGCAAAAATATTAGCTTGCACAAAATCTGAAACCACTTTAGAATCATTAGTAGGGGTGGCTTTAGCTTCCACCCATTTCGAGACATAATCAACCGCAAGTAAGATATAAAAATTCCCATGGGAGTTGACAAAAGGCCCCATAAAATCAATACCCCATACATCAAAAACTTCAATAAATTGAATATAAGTTTGTGGAATTTGATTTCGGGCACCTAGATTGCCGGTTCTTTGGCACCTATCACAATTTGTACAAAATATATGTGCATCCTTAAACAAAGTTCACAATAAAAACCACTTTCAAGTACCTTGTGCGCGGTTCTCTTACTCCCAAAATGTCCTCGCAAGCATAAGAGTGACAAAAAGACAAGATAGAGTTAAATTCGGATTCGGGCACGCACCTTCGTATTACTTGGTCACTACCATGTTTCCATAAGTATGGATCATCCCATATGTATTGGTTCCCTAACCTCTTAAGTTTGTCCCTCTCAGCACGAGACAAGTTCTTTGGGATTTGTTTAGAAACTAAGTAATTGACAATATCGGCATACCATGGTTCTCCAAGGGCAATCGAGAAAAGTTGCTCGTCCGGGAAACTTTCACGCAACGGGATAGTCTCCTTGTCCTGACAAGTCGGCTCAAGTGATCCGCAACGGTGTTCTCAATTCCTTTCTTGTCTTTGATTTCAATATCAAACTCTTGCAAGAGTAATATCCATCCACTAGTGGAAAATGGGTGTTTAGCAACCCACATGAGAGACCCCCATTGACTGTTGTTTGACCGTTGACTCTTCAAAGCGATCTACGATATAATAAAAAATAGGACAAATTCTCGAGAGGATAATTAGCGGTCTACGAATTGGAAAATTTATTTACCATTTTGCCATCATAAAACTACCGATTCAACGACCCCTAGCCTTCGATGTAGATCTGATAATCGAATATGGGCCCCACACTTTATATGGTCAGGATTTACTTAATAAAAAGAACGGCTAGATGATAGCCCTCTTTGTTTTTATCAATGTACTCGTGTTTATCTTTTATCTTCCAGTATCTTTATCTTTATTTCTCTTACCTCTTCTCTAGCTCACATCGAACTCATCTCCATCTCCATCTTTCTCTGGTTTTGCTTTTTTTTTTTCCTCAGTAAATTTAAACATTTGCTCTCCATCGACCTCCATCGACCTCCATCACCTTCTTCTTCTTCAAAGAATCAATTTAATCTTCTCGATCAAGATCCAGAAGGTGAAACAAAAGTCAATACCCTTAATCTAATAACCGATTTCATCGTGAGTACGTATTGTCAATGATGAAATACTTCTTGCGATTCATTGGGTAATTATCTATGACTCAATCTTCTTATCTTCAATTTCATAAATTTAATTTTTAATATTAGGGTTAGGGTGAATTTTCAATCTCTTGATTTTCCTGGTAATAGTTTCGATTGAAGTGTTATTTTTCTGAATAGGGTTGTGGTTTACTTCAACTGGTTCTTATAATGATTTCTGGTGATGATGGTGTGGTGGTGGTGATGAAGCAGAAGTTGGTCGCACTGCTTATCAATTGTTTTTTTTTTTTTTTTTTTTTTTTACTTTGATTTGGTGATCGTTGATTTGATGGAATTGTAATGAGAACTGTCAAAAAAAGATACTTAGATTTGGATTAGCTTTAGATTTTTTGTGTAATTGGTATTGGAGATTTTTCTGGATTTGTGATTTATGAGTGATTTTGGTTTTGTGTAGGTTTGATGATATAAAGGTACAGAGAGATATGAAACTCTTACCATACAAGATTGTCAACAAGGAAGGAAAGCTGTATGTTGAGGTTAAACTTAAGGATGGGGATACTAAGGTTTTCACCCCGAGGAAATTAGTGCTATGATTTCGACCAAGATGGAAACAGCTGAAGCATTCTTAGGAAAGAAGGTTAAGGATGCTGTCACATCGCTCCTGGCAAGATTGAGAACCAAATCAAATTAATTCATGTTTGATTCCACAATTTTTTATGTGGATTTGGAAGAATTTGCAATTTGTTATGTGGATTTTTTAAATGTGGCTGATTCGTTGTTGTGTTCTGTGTTCTACAGCATACTTCAATGATGCTCACTACCAAGGATGCTGGTGTGATTGCAGGATTAAATGTAGCAAGAATCATCAACGAGCCAACCGCAGCAGCTATCACTTATTGTTTGGACAAAAAAACCGGAGAAAAGAACATCCTTGTTTTTGATCTTGGTGGTGGTACATTCAATGTCAGTATCTTGACTATTGATAATGGAGTTTTTGAGGTATAATTCTAACATAGTTTTCATTATCTGTTTTTGTTCTATGGTCTATTGTCTGCTTAGAGGCCACACTATGCTAGCAATTCATTAGTTGATTTAGCATAATAGCTCTATGAAAAAATCACTATCATGCATATGGACTCTAGCAACGCTGTATAGAAGAAGTCTTTAAATTACGGTGGATTGATCAGACTCATTCTCTATAAATTAAAATAGACTTTTAAAAAATTGTTCAATTATTAAGGCTGCTCTCCATACTAGTAACAATGCTCAACTATTAAGGCGGCTCTGGTCACAGTGTGTCTTTATACTATTAGTATTGGTTTCTAATATTCCTCATTATATAATTAGTTGCATTGCTCATGGATGTCAATTAAGTATATGCCTACCAGTTACATTATGCATTTTGATTACTTAAATAAAAATCTTATTTTGATACTTTAGTATTAAGCAGATGTTTGATGATTTCTTTGCGGCATTATACGGTGGTATTCATGTATCATCTGGGCACGATGACTCCCATTGAACCTACACTTTGTTTAGTTATTTGTCGTTTCTAGAACTTTTATATGTCTTGTATTCACACCTCAGATAATGTCGATTGAATGTTTTAAGACTTGTGCATTCTTTTCAGGCTATTTTGTCAACTGCGGTCAAGAAGGGAGGGCTCTCTACAGGTGATGTTGCAGCGCAATACAAGTACAAGAACACAATCATCGATGTCAAAGTTGACACAGAATCAAATGTGGGTCACTTACCTTTGCAATGTGCACTATAGTCTTAAACTTTCCATGTTTATTTTTCTGCATGAGTTATAGTTTTTAATCATGATATCTATCTTTATCGTCGATCTGGAAGATTTTGACAACCCTGACATTCTTGGAGAATTGCTTCATTTAAGCTGCCCAACTACAACTCTGGAAAGGTACCAAGTTAATTTCTTAAAAATATTTACAGGTGCAAAATCTTAGTTATTATCTGATATACATGTACTTTTGTTCTGTTATAGCTAGAGGCGCAATACTTCCATGATTATACCGTCACAACAGCTGTTGGCCTGAACCAGCAGTGCAAGCAGGTGAATGCTCCTGATCCAATTGCAAGTTCAGTTTTTCTTGAAAAAATATTCTAAATGAGTTGATGTTATACCAATCAAGATCGCAAATCCATTGGTTGTTGAGTATACTATGATTACCTGACATTGGTAATATTTACAAAATATCGCAGATCAACAATTGCAGTGGCTTTTACAAATTCTGGCAGGCAACTCCTGATTTGCACGAGGCCATAAATCTCTATTAAGCAGCACTGATAGCAACTGATCCTAAGGAAGTTAAGCTTGGTGATAACTTAGAGGTAACACTTTATCGTGCATGTCTTCAATTATTATATTATTTTTGAAGATGTCTAATTTGTGGATACGTAATGCTCATTGTGCATCACTGATGAAGTTTCTGTGCTTAGGGCCTTTTATGATGTACTGAGATTCGCCATGGAAAGTGGTGCCAAGGTTTGCAACGTTGTTTCCTTAACTGTGTGCTTCACTGAGACTAAGCTGTTCATCATTGCAGCTTCTATTATCCATGAATGTTACCTATCCTTAAACTTGAAGATCTGAATTGTTGCGTGTTAATATGTAGGTTCTCTTCATGTCCTGGTTACTTTGGGGATTATACCATAGTGAGAGGCATGGTAGTCTCAGGGGTAGAGAAGGTCAGTTGTATGGTGGAAACCCATTTGTAGTGGACTTATTTCATATAAATAAATATTCACTAGTATGTTGACTGTAACTTTCATTAGTGTCTAAGGGCTGTGGTAACAGGCAAGAGGGTTGAAGAAGCATTTGAAGAGGCTCAATGCGCTTAAGCATTGAGCCTTGGCAAGCTTGGTGGTGCCTTTGTAAGAATTAATAGTCCTTTTCTTGTGTATTCATATATTTATATCTGATGCTTATTTAGATTTCGGTTTTAATGGAAGATTTTTATCTTCGTAGGCTCCAAAACCATCATCTGGTCCATACAAATCTAGGTTTAGTTTTGGTATTTAGATGGAGTAACATGTTATTAGGTTTAGTTTTGCGAATTCCAATTTATGTAAAATGATTTTTGATTTGGGGATTTGCTTATATCATGCAATACTGCTTGTAAAGGAGGTGGAGTTGTTGAAGGTGCGAAGGAGGTCAAACAGGGAGGTAATACTATTGTCTTAACATCTCGAACTTGTCCTTACTCTGCAACCATTTTTCCATTCCCAGTTCACCACAGAGATAAGTTTCATCTCAAATCTTGCAGATAAGTCCTGCTGGAATCCTTAGTTGTGCTCAAGGATGTGTTGTCCTTGACAGAGACGGGGTTGGCAGCAAAGGTAGGAAAGTTTTTAAGTTTTTAACTCCTTCAGTTTTTGTTCTTAAGATGTTAGTTACTCCTTATTGCACTATGTTTAAGACTTTCTACTTCATAGTATTTGTTCCTTGTAAAATACTTTAATAGTGTATTCATGTCTAGCAAACTACTTGAGTGGGTATGTCTGTAACTATTTGTCATTTGTGCATGAAAACCATTATCCTTTACTTGGGGTTGATCGAAACTTGATAGGGATTTATTGCATCGAATGTCTTGTGGTTAGGTGTGTTAAATGCTTACGTAAAGGTTAGGCATTTGGTCCAATTTAATTTAATTTAATTTTTTTTTATTCCCTGTCTGATGTGCGAGTCTTAAACCTTGATAATTCCTTGTGATGCAGAAAAGCTACAAATTTATTGCAATTTATTCTCGAACTTATATAGTGATTATTCATGTTATGCCATTATCATGTTCTGTTTACTGATGTATAGTTTCTTAATTTTTGCGGAAGAATAAAGAAGTAACTGAAGATATTTAGAAGGTTGTTGCTGCCTATGACTGCAAAATTGTTGAAGGTGTGCTCGACCATCACTCAAGCAAGGTTTGTGTTAAATGGGAACAAGTTGTACTAATTGTTCCAGATCCTGATACCAGATTCAATGATGCTGAATTTCAAGAAATGTATGACTTTCTTACTGTTAGATCATACTCGTCCTATCTAATTTATTTGGCTATGTAAATATTTATATACCTTTCTTTCTTTTATTTGCTGTTTTCTGAGTCATAAGACTCATAACTTATTTTGCTACAGATACCACCATTCTGAAGTATGGGCTAAGTTCATCGCCGGGGTAGAGTTTGTCGTTTTCTGTTTAATCAATTGTCTATTAGTGTATCATTTTGTTGTTTAACCTTAGAACTCACTAGCTAGCTAGCTAAGACTTGTATATTGTTCGGAACTCAGGATTTCAATCCTATTTTGTGTAATTTTAAACCAGATGGATACAATGAATGAATGAATGCTGAATTTTCAGTTTGAGTTTGAATTTGAGTTTAAGTTTTCGTTTCATTTGAATTTCAGTTTGAATTTACTTTGACTTTAATTTGACTTTGACTTGACTTTAATTTGAGTTTCATTTGATGTTCAGTCAGATTATTTCAGATTTATCCATTCAGGCATTTCAGCAAATCTGAATCTATATTTTTTTTTATATTATAATTTAAATCTGAGACCCACGGCTAAGAGTCTGTACCTCGTTACCCATAAAATCGGTCGTTATTTTGAGACCCACGGTTAAGGGTCGTACAAACAAAGACTACGCTTTTATCGAGACCCCAACAGAGACGGTTAAAAATAGTCGTATAACATGTATATATGACTTGTCCTGACAGTCGCGGAACTTCTGTTTTCCACTAGTGTATATGAGCCTCGGTTTCGCCTCTTTCTTTGTAAGCAAGTATCTAAGTGCTGCGTGATCAGAAAAGACAACAACTTTTGTACCAATTAGATAAGAGCGAAACTTTTCTAAAGCAAAAACAATGGCTAATAACTCCTTTTAGGTGGTTGTGTAGTTTTGTTGAGCCTCATTTAACGTTCTAGAAGCATAATAGATAGCATGAGGAAGTTTCCCCACACGTTGCCCAAGCACCGCACCAACCGCATAATCACTAGCATCACACATGAGTTCAAACGGCTTACTCTAATCCGGTGGTTTAATGATAGGGGCTGAGATCAAAAGTTCTTTCAAACGATTGAATACCGCCATACATTTCTCATCAAAGTTAAAAACCACATCTTTTTGCAATAAGTTACAAAGTGGTGATGCTATCTTGGAAAAGTCCTTGATGAACCTACGATAAAAACCTGCATGACCAAGAAAAGAACGTATCTCCCTCACCGTAGTGGGAGGGGTTAGAGCACGAATAAGGTCTATCTTAGATTTATCGACTTCCAAGCCTTTAGAAGATATTATATGGCCTAAAACTATGCCATGAGTTACCATGAAATGGCACTTCTCCCAATTTAGCACAAGATTTGTTTCAACACATCGTTCAAGGATTAAAGACAAATTGTTCAAGCAAAGGTCAAAAGAATCACCAAAGACACTAAAGTCATCCATGAACACTTCGATTATGTTTTCAACATATTAGAAAAGATACTCACCATACACCTTTGAAAAGTAGCCAGGAGCATTGCATAGGCCAAAAGGCATCCTTCTATAAGCAAAAGTACCGAAAGGACAAGTGAAAGTGGTTTTCTCTTGGTCCTCCGGTGCTATCACAATCTGATTATAACCTGAATAGCCATCAAGAAAGCAATAGTAAGAGTGTCCAACTAAACGTTCAAGCATTTGATCAATAAAAGGTAAAGGAAAGTGATCTTTTCTAGTGGTGGCATTCAATTTTCTATAATCAATACAAACCCTCCAACCGGTTTGCACACGAGTTGGGACAAGTTCATTCTTATCATTCTCCACCACCGTCACACCTGATTTCTTTGGTACTACTTGTAGGGCTTACCCACTTGCTATCGGATATGGGGTAGATAACACCCACTTCCAAAAGCTTGAGTATCTCCTTTTTCACAACTTCCATCATGGGAGGATTCAAACGACGTTGTGCTTCCCTAGTAGGCTTTGCATCATCCTCCAAACGAATTTTGTGCATACAAACTATGAGGCTAATACCCTTGATATCGGCAATTGTCCATCCTATGGCCGTCTTGTACTTCCTTAGCACCCTTAGAAGTTTTTGCTCCTGTAAATCACTAAGCTTGTTAGAAACAATCATAGGTAACTCTTCATTATCACCCAAGTACAAGTACTTAAGGTGGTGGGGAAGAGGTTTCAATTCTAAAATCGGAGATTTAATAATTGAAGGTACAAGCTTTTCATCACTGCATGGTAAAGAAATAAAAGAGATATTATGAGTTTTCGGGCATTCTTGTAGTGAATTAAGATCACCAAGAGCTTCCTTGACTTCATTACCACACTCTACACCATTATCCATGGATGTAGTTAACACGGTTTCCAAAGCATCATCACCGTTTAATTCAAACATTTGTTGTGCCAATGTATCCATCACATCAATGGAGAGACAAGAGTGGACATCACTAGGATATCTCATCGTCTCGAAAATGTTGAAACGTATTATTTCTCCATCAAACTCCATAGTTAGCGTTCCTTTATCCACATCAATTATGGTTTTCGCCGTTTTCATGAAAGGACGCCCAAGAAGCAATGGAAGAGACGAGTCCGGTGAACCTCCATCCATCTCTAACACACAAAAGTCCGCAGGAAATACAAGTTGATTAACCTGCACAAGAACATCCTCAACAATACCCATTGGGTAGACATTAGAGCGATCGGCTAATTGCAATACAATTTCAGCCTTTTTAAGAGGACCAAGATCAAGTGAATTATACATTGACGCAGGCATAACACTAACGGAAGCACCTAAATCCAACATAGCTTTGTTAAAAGTTGTGTTACCAATTGTGACGGGAATGTCAAAACTACCCGGATCCTTGCACTTAAGTGGGAGTTTGTGTTGTAAGATTGCCGAGGCATTCTCCCCACACTAAGCACTTCATTACCTTTGAGCCTTTGTTTGTTGGTACACAAGTCCTTCAACACCTTTGCATACTTTGGAACTTGCTTGATAGCATCAATGAGTGGTATGTTCACATGGATCTTTTTAAGAACGTCTAAAATCTCATTTTCTAATTCCGCCTTCTTAGAACTTGCAAATCTGCGAGGAAAAGGTAGAGGAGGAACATAAGTAGAAACCGGAGTTTTAGAGTTAGAAATAGGTACCTCAGAAGTTTGGGGAGAATCCTCGACTTTCTCCTCCAAAAAAGGTTGCTTGGGTGTCTCCACCTTGCCCGAATCAGCAACTTCGGGTTGCACAAGTTGTGTACCGCTTCTCAACGTAATAGCATTGACACCCTCTTTTGGGTTAATAGGTTGAGAAGGGAGTTTCCCACTATTTTGCGCCTTCAATTGGTTCAACTCAATAGCCATGGAGCCCATTTGTGTTTGCAACTCCTTAATAGCACTTTTAGTCTCTTGTTGACTTTCTTTGAACATGGTGGAAATGCCTTGCATAAAAGTTTGAAGCTTTGCATCAATATCAGCACCTTGAGTTTGCATTGATTGTTGTGCTTGAGGTTGCTGAAATTGTTGTTGTTGTGGTTGAAATCCACTAGGACGGTTAAAAGTAGGTTGTTGAACGGCACCTTGCTTGTTGGCATAGCTAAAGTTGGGGTGATCTCTCCATCCCGGATTGTAAGTGTTGGAATAAGGATCATACCGTCTTGGTTGATTCGGAAAGATCGCATTAGCTTGCTCGTCTTCATAAGATTGAGGAGAAGTTGGTATAACCGCGGATGCAACTTGTTGCAACATTGCTGTCATGTTACCCATTTGTTGACGAAGTTCCTCCACCTCGCTCACTTCACTCACCCTTCTTAGAATCACATCCGAACCACGACTCAAGAATTGTTGTGAGTTCGCTGCCATGTTTTCAATCAACTCTCTAGCTTGTGCCACCGTCTTGCTAACTAGTGCACCACCACCCGCAGCGTCAATAAGATTCCTATCACTTGATTGGAGTCCTTCATAGAAGTATTGGATGATCATAGCGTCACTAAATTGGTGGTGAGGGCAGCTTGCAACCAATCTCTTGTACCTTTCCCAACATTCATATAAGGATTCTCCCACGTTTTGCTTCATCCCACAAATTTCTTTGCGAATTTGAGTAGCCTTGGATGCAGGAAAATATCTCTCCAAAAAGAGTTTCTTCAACCCATTCCATGTTGTGACACTTCCGGAGGTAAATAGTACAACCAATCCTTAGCACTATCCATTAAAGAGAAACGGAAAACTTTCAACATTGCACCATCCGCCTCAACATTTCTTTGGAAGCATAGCCGTGACAATGGTGTGGAAGTCCAAAAGATGTTTGTTAGGATCTTCATTCACCATGCCATGGAATTTTGGTAATTCTCTAAGCAACCCCGACTTTATCTCAAAAGTAGAGTTCGTTTGAATACACCCCTGTTGGGTATCAAGCCTATGAGAAGCCAAGTCCTTGAGTGAACGATTTGCATCACCCATTGCTTCTTCTTCTTCCACGTGTGGTTCCTCAACGAATGGAACCTCTTTTCCTTCTTCTTGTTGTCGGAAAATCTCTTCTCCTACTTCCAACTCGTGCTCGTCCGTTGTGTCTTGACTTGGTTGGAGTATTGTGCCGCGTCGAGTAGCTATCCCGCACCTTGGATAATTCCAATCCTTAGAAGCCGGAGATTAGGTACCTGCAAACAATTCTCGCAAACAAGTGAGAAACAAGACAAGAACCGAAAAGCAAAGATAAAAGCAGAAATTGTAAAAAGAAACTAAAAACTCAATAACAAGTCGTATGCCTCCCCGGCAACGGCGCCAAAATTTGGCCGGTTGTCAATCCGTCAAATATAATTTCACTTTCCCAATCAACTAGATATAAATATAGTATGCGATAAGAAAGAGTTCGTATCCACAGAGAGGCGTTTGTTGTTATAAATTTTCAGTTTCTAAAATAACCCAAGGTATGTTGTTGTATCTAAGCAAATAAAAGTAATTAAAAGCAAAATAAGTAATTCGAATTATCAATAAGGAGAAGATATTGGTCAAGGGATAGTATCATTCACAAACATGTATTTTCATCAATGATTAGAATTGGTATTTAATCTCGTATTTATTAAAAGTCCTAGGATACCTTGATCGCAAGTATAACCCGTTAATTCCTCGTTTTCATCACAACCACATTAAAAGATGCATATGTGAATTCTTCGTAGAAAGCAACCTAAAGTGTAAAAGCACAATTAAGTTTAACTCCCTAAAAGCATTAAGATTTATGGAATAAGACTCATCAATGCAAACGAATGTGTAAAAGCACTAAACGTTTTAACAAAAGTTATGATTTACTTGTGACTAGTAGGATATATCACTACAAGCACTAACCACAATTATGCTACTTAGAATCAGGGATAAACAACGTTTCGTATTGAAAACCCTAATATAGCTCTAGAGATGAACACAAATCGGATTGATTCTGGACTCAACCTAACAAGTTTTCAAATCTTATAACACTATTAATTGTGAATCACAAACAATAATTACTGAGACAAAACTAATTCATTGAATCAAAAGCATGTTGAGAAATCAACTTTTATCCCATAACCAATAATAAGTTTAGCTACTCATAGCTATGGAGTTCATCATCATCAATATTCAATAATAAAACAAGGAAGAAGAAGAACAAAACCAAACCCTAGAAGCGTAAACAAAAGTGGCTCTCCAAAAATTCCAAGCAAAAAGATATATAAGTCGTAGAAGACCTTCCCTTTTATAGCTTTCTCCAACTTCTAAAATTAGGTCTAGTCTTCAAAGTCCATTAGGTGAGAATCCACCAAGCCCATAAGAGTGAGAAACCCGTGTAGAAAATACGCCCCAAAAACGGTCGCCGGAAGTCTGGTATTGTGGCCGGAAATCGGCCGGAAAGTCGTCGGAAAACAGCTCCGGTGACCGGCAAAGTCCGCCCGGTCACCGGTCAACGGGTCGGATCGGCGGGTCAACTCGGTCAGCATCGGGTCAACTCGGTCAAACCGAGTCAGGTTTAGTCAGTGTGAGTCAGTGTGAGTCAGGTCTGACTCACCTGAATGAGCTGAATGGCCAAACCAGGCCAGGCTTTTGCACAGGCTGATTTCTGGTGCACAATCCTTGTGTTGTAGCTTAATTCCTACCCAGCCATGCATTGCCACTCCCAACACTTGCAACTCTGATTGCTATCAATTTCAGCACAACCTCATCTCCATGGTCACAAACTCAAGAACACCTCCAACTGCAGCTTCATTCAAACATCACAAGCATCATTCATCCATGCCAGCAGCTCACATTGTACTCACTGCAATGTCATCCATCCTGTGCCATACTTCACTGCATATCAACATGATGTCAATCTGAGCCCTACAACACAATCATTGCATTCCACTCTCTGCACCTGTAGCCCATTGCATTGCCTGCATTACATAACTCAACCCCGCACTTCACCGCTCACCTCTATAGCTCCATCTCCACTCGCAACAATGCGGACCGCAACCTCGGTTCTCGTAGTCCCTGGCTAATTCCTTGACCAACACAACATCTCAACAATGCCTTGCCCTTGCTTCCAATTCAAACCAGGTGCAATTCCCTCACAGAGCTAGACTGCAATCTGAGTTCAAATCCCAGCAGCTCTATTAACATCTCCATAATCAGCTGCACAATCTTTCTTTCTTGTATCACCAGTGCCATCTCATACCAGCTCAAGTCCACCAGCATTTCCATCTCAGTTCCCCACAGCATTGCACCAGTTACTATACAGCTCTGCAACATAACCAGAGCCATTATCTCATTACCATCCAACACAGCTGAACTGCATAACCTGTAATTCTCAATGGCATCGCAAGCCTGAGTTGCTTCTCTCTTCCTTGCCCTGAATCCAGCTGAACCAGCTTGCCTCAACTTCAACAGCCATCAGCTCCAGTCTTCCCTGCATTCCTTGCCTTTGACAGACCCCAAAGCATCAGCCTCATTCTCAGCTCTGCCAACACTGCTGTCATCTACCAGCTCTAAGCACCAACACCCTAGCCTGCCATTTTAATAACCTGTATTGCTTCCCTGTAACTCCAGCAACAAGCCATATGCAAACCATCAACACAATCAATCATCCAACACAAGTTTCCACCTGTAGTTTGAACTCACAGCATCACCACCAATCAAGTTCTCAGTTTTATCACCTTGACAACTTGCAATGCCTCAACTTACCACTCAATATTTCAGTTCAACTTGCGTGACTTCTCAAAACCCAAAATCGTTTTATCATCTCAATCCACTGAATTCACTTCCAGGAGCAAATCAATTCCATTCTAATTCGAATCATCACCCTTCATTCACAACAGCAGCTCCAGTTCCCCCTTCAATCGATTCACGATTTCAGATCTTAAAAAGATCAACACAAACCCTTAATCTCACAATTTCTGCCTCTTCTCCCTTCTCGATTCTGACCACAAACCCATCTTCTCGAGATATCTAATCTCATCTCAATCTCCCACCGATTCACCACTACAAACCCTAATTGATTCACCGAATTCCCGTGTTCTTGACTCATTTGCAACAATGTGACTCAAATAAACGAAACCCATCTCTTTGCCTGAGCTTCAACTCTAATTCCACCAACCACAAACCCTAACCTCTTCTCTGTTCTCCCATCGATCTCAAATTTGTAGAAGGCAGCAGCATCGATCTCTGCCAGGGAAACAGCAGCTCGTTCTTCAATCTCAGGTGAAAAATGATTGAGATAATTCTCATTTTAGGATCGGGAATGATTGGGTATGTAAGAAGAATAACCCTCTTCTAAATTCTAAGGCCGTGAAGTCTCTGGGCTTACGTCGTCCACTCTGTATGTGGGCTTCCAAATTCCTATACCCAAAAATCAATTCTGTGGCTGCCTTGAATCCAAGTGTTGGTTGCTTTTAACACATTTTCTCTTTTGGTTTGGTTAACCAAGAACCTCCGGTGAAATCCGGATATTTGGTTAATTTCTTCTCCTTTTCCTCCGTGCGACTCAGAGTATCTAATAACTCAAAAACACACATAAGATACATAATTCACAAGAAAAATAGCAAAGAAAGCGTAACTACTAGATAGTAAATACAGTGTATTCTACACCTATCACTCGGCCTCTTCCCTTACGCGAGTAAGATCTTCATTCATCAAGGAGAGCATTCCAGATAAATCATCACCACCCTTGAGCATCTCCAACTCCTGCTGTGACTTCTCAAACTTTTCCTTCAAAGAATCCAACTCAGTTCGCTAGTCTTTTTCGGTTTCTGCAAAGATTAAAATACGTCAAACATCTAAGAAAGTAAACGAAACACAAAAGCTAAGATAAGATGCTAAAGACACATTCTTTATGCATGATCACAGAATCTAATGTCTCTTGATGTTGATCTACCCAACTAATATATTTAGCTGCATCCACCTTATCTCTTCAATTTCACCTAAGGCTCTATCAAAATCATCATTGGCTTCGATTCTAAGACGAATTAGGATCTTCTCAAGAATCACACGAAGCTCATGATTCTCTCTCTGACAACCTCGAAGAGTCTCAACCCCTTCCGCGACGGCCTCGTCGATCAAGGCAGCCTTTTCACCATTAAATTGCCTAATAATACCTCGAAAGCGCCGAGCACGAGACCTAGAAGACCCTACCACTGCGAATAATTCCTAAATTCAAGCTTGAGATGCTCATACTTTTGCTTATAATCTTCCACATCATCTTCAATATCACCCTCCTCATTCTCTGCCAACAGAAATTCTTGTCTAAGAGAATTAAAATGAACCAGAAGAGCATCCCTATCTATGTTCGCAGTAATAGCGAGATCGGATAAATTGAATACCTCTGCAAGGAATCTCGCGACCCTCAACTAAGGAATTGATCCCTAAAAAGTTAACAAGAGGCGAGAGAAAGAAGAAAGACGTGAAAACATACTTGCAAAGATATCATTCTAACTCGAGAAGCCTTTGCAGCACTTGTAGCCGAAGATAATTCATTGTCAAGCCTATGCCGGTCCTTCTTAAGTAATGAAACTTCGCCTTGAAGATTTGCAACTTCATTTTTGAGAGAAGACATCTGAGAGGACTGAGCACTGAAAAAGCGGGGGTACAACAACCACACCCAATATTTCGCTTAGCAATCTGTATGGACTAACTCCAGTATACTTTTAAGTGAATCAACTAGACTCAATCTTATCAACAGTATATGAAAGAGTTATGATATCTCAATCTCTCGATTTAATTCTTACTCAAGCAAATAAAAATATGCGAGTCTAATTAAATACAAGAGAGATAACTTGGATGGTACCAAAGACCAATATCCAAGTGTCAATCAATGTAAATCAACAACCAAAGGTTGGATATTCTAATTGATTGATCTAACGCACAACCTGTGATATTTCAATTATATAAAAAAATACAATGCGGAATAGATAGACACCAGAATTTTGTTAATGAGGAAACCGCAAATGTAGAAAAACCTCGGGACCTAGTCCAGATTGAACACACACTGTATTAAGCCGCTACAGACACTAGCCTACTACAAACTAACTTCGTCCGGACTGTAGTTGAACCCCAATCAATCTCACACCGATCCAAGGCAGTTGCGCTCCTTACGTCTCTGATCCCAGCAAGATACTACGCACTTGATTCCCTAAGCTGATCTCACCCACAACTAAGAGTTGCTACGACCCAAAGTCCAAGACTTTAATAAACAAATCTGTATCACACAAAAAAGTCTACGGTAATAGATAAATATGTCTCCCACATAAATACCTACGAGTTTTGTTCCGTCTTTTGATAAATCAAGGTGAACAGGAACCAATTGATAACCCGGACTTATATTCCCGAAGAACAGACTTAGTATTATCAATCACCTCACTATAATCTTAATCGACGCGGCGAAAAAAAGATATTGTGGAATCACAAACGATGAGACGAAGATGTTTGTGATTACTTTTATATCTTGCCTATCGGAGAAATCAATCTCAAGCCAATCGTTACGATTGTACTTAGTACGATAGAAACAGCAAGATCAGATCACACAACTACGAGAAAGTAGTATCGGTCTGGCTTCACAATCCCAATGAAGTCTTCAAGTCGTTAACCTACAGGGTATCGATAGAAACCTAAGGTTAAAGGAGAATCGACTCTATCTTATACAACTAGTATCACACAGGAGGTGTGGGGATTAGGTTTCCCAGTTGCTAGAGTTCTCCTTTATATAGTCTTTCAAATCATGGTTTGCAATCTAAGTTACCTTGGTAACAAAGCATTCAATATTCACCGTTAGATGAAAACCTGATTAGATTCAAGCTAATATCTTTCAACCGTTAGATCGAAACTTAGCTTGTTACACACAAATGAAATGCACGTTTTAGGTTTGTGTAACCGTACCCAAACATGTACATTTAGTTGGTTCAACAGTAGTTAACCAAATGGTTAGCCATATGAGCACTTTCATATCAACCATATTCTTATTTACCATAAGTAGTTCAAATGACTCAAATGAACTAGTTAGAGAGTTGTTCAATTGCTTAGATCTTTATAATAGACACAATTGAAACAAAAACGATTTGATTCACTCGAATTGATTCATGAACTTTATAGCCACGGTTTGGAAACTTGCATTCCTTAGTTTATATAAGTTTAAGTTCACGAATAATCGTTTTTAGAAAATAACCAACTTAAGTACGCAGACTTAAGTACCCGGAATAAGTTTGTTTTCAATTCAAAAACTCCAGCAGATTTTCTCGGGTCGAGAACTTCTGACAGTACGCGGACTTGGTTCCGGTTTTCCTGAGCAGCAAAGTACTCATACTTTGGTTCAAGGAATAAGGACTTACACACATATGTGTTACCACACAATGTTTATATCCTTCCATGGTTATATAATCTAAACTCTCATTTCAATCGTTGAAACATTCTTAGAGGACGTTATATAGTTGTTATTCACAAACCATTTTTCGTCAAAGCCATTTTCTAGTGATTTAAACATAACATGACTTTCGTCACTAGGTAAAGATGAACCTGGCTAAAGCGAAAGATTACCAACACATATTTCGAGAAATAGATAAGCGAAATAAACTCGGCTCGAAATAGCAAATGTGTATAATCATAGTCTATATAACTGTTTATGGGTAAAAATCGTTTCCGCCGATTTTGGTAAATTCGGTAGGTGAGTGAGAAACTGGTTTAAACCCTAAACAAATGTGCTGCACGTGAGCACTTTATAGATTCGAGAGATCAATCTGTACAAGTCCGGCCTAAACCAAGAAATGGCCGTTCCAGACTTGCTTCGGTCATAAAGTGGAGGAGAAGGATTGATTTGGGGAGGGAAGCAAAGAAAGGTGTTGAGACGAGAATAGTGCGGGAGAGTAGTGTCTCGACTTGTATCGAGAAAGTGAAAGCTTAGGAAGCTTGCAAGAGATGAAATCTTTTTGGAGAGCTTGCAAAGTTGCCTTTTCCGAGAGTGTTGTATTTTTCTCCGACCGAGACTTGTTGTCTGGTGCAAATAGGTAAGACCTATTTATACAATTCGAGATTGAAACGTACCCTGGCCTCATGAAGGAAGAGAGTAAAGGGTGAAATAATGGGAGGCGGAGGTAACCGCATGGTGTTAATGGGTGAAAACGTTTTCACCATTATTTCCTCATTTATTTGACCGCTTTATTCCTATTCACGCTTTCTTAACGTGAGCGTAGTGTACGCTGCAAGCTGTGACCGCAAAACCAAGACCCTGGAAAGCATCCCCCAAGTTTGTGTTGATGTCTCGAGTGTTGGTTGCATCTTGAGTGCAAGTGGTGCTGCTAGGGGCGCATGTGGCATGTGCGGAATGCCTTGTTGCGAGTTGCACCTCGAGCGCAAGTGGCAATGCCAGAGCTGCTAGTGGCGTGTGTGGCATGTGCCAATGGCATGTGTGGAATGCCTTAGTGGTAGGTTGTACGTTGAGTGTAAGTGGAAATACATAGAGCTGCTAATGGCGTGTGTGGCATGTGCGGAATGCCTTGGCGGTAGGTTGCACGGTTTGCAAGTTAGGCTACCAGCGTGGGTTTTGTGATGTGCCAATGGCGCGTACGGCCAAGTTGGCCTAGGTTGCACGGCTTGCAAGTTGGGCTACCAGCATGCGTTTTTTGCAGGTGCCAATGGCATGCGTGGCCAAGTTGAATCATGGCCCGTGTTTAGAAAAGCTACCAGCGAGCGTGTTGGCATGTGCCAATGGCATGCTTTCGGCCATTAGGCCACGTCCGGTAAGAAAAGCTACCAGCGATGCGTGTTGGCATGTGCCAATGGTATGCTCGGCCATTAGGGCCACGTGGGGTAGGAAAAGCTACCGGCGTGTTGGCATGTGCCAATGGCATGCTCGGCCATTAGGGCCACGCCCTGGTAAGAAAAGCTACCAGCGAGCGTGTTGGCATGTGCCAATGGCATGCGTGGCCAATTTTGGTCGCGCCTTGGTAGAAAAAGCTACCGCGGCGTGTTGGCATGTGCCAATGGCATCGTGGCCAATTTGGGTCGCGCCCTGGCAGGAAAAGCTACCAGCGAGCGTGTTGGCATGTGCCAATGGCATGCGTGGCCAATTTGGGTCGCGCCGGGTAGGAAAAGCTACCAGCGAGCGTGTTGGCATGTGCCAATGGCATGCGTGGCCAAGTTGGGTCGCGCCCGGGTAGGAAAAGCTACCTGTGAGCGTGTTGGCATGTGCCAATGGCATGCGTGGCCAATTTGGGTCGCGCCCTGGTAGGAAAAGCTACCAGCGAGCGTGTTGGCATGTGCCAATGGCATGCGTGGCCAATTTGGGTCGCGCCCTGGTAGGAAAAGCTACCAGCGAGCATGTTGGCATGTGCCAATGGCATGCGTGGCCAATTTGGGTCGCGCCTTGGTAGAAAAAGCTTACCGGTAGCGTGTTGGCATGTGCCAATGGCATGCGTGGCCAATTTGGCCTAGGTTGCATGATTTGCAAGCCTAGGCGTGGGCGCCATTTTGGCATGGCATGGTTAGGGCCAAGGTAATGGTGCTTGGCTTGGCGTGACGTGACTAGCGTAGCTAGGGCCAAGGCAGAGTGCGTTTGGCATGGCGCGGCTAGCTCGGGCTAAATGTGGCTGGCATGATTTGCCATTGGCACGGAGGTGCGGCTAGGGCCAAGGTAAGTGTGTTTGGTGTAGTTGCAGGAAATCCCACAATACACCCCTCACTATATTTTGTTTAGCTAATCCATTTAAAAGATAATAGATGAACAATTATAAATATTTATTAATAACTTTCTTCAATCTTTACACAGGAAAATGGAATTATATTTAAGAACTTACAAATATTTTCTCTCTTTCTCTCCTAATGACTTACTCCCTAATCCAAAAAGATCTCCCCACGACACAGATCCACTCATCCCTTTATATAGGGTAGTACATAGTGAATGACAAGCTAAGCTATCCTTTATTTTCGGAAATGTCTTGCGAAGTGTCGCAGCGTACAAACATTCGTACTCGCGACACTTCTTAACTTTCGCCAGGTTTCATATCCTCCTATCGTCATCCAATGCGTCATTTATATTTAACCTTCCGCACCGACTTTTCGCAATGTTGTTATCCGTTGTCTTCGCGAGTTGTTGTTGTGGCGATATTATGATCCTACATCTTGCCTCTTCTCATGTCTTCTCTGCGAAGGAGAGAATGTCATGAGAATCGATATTTTTGAACCATGCAACTGCTTATTTGTACTTGTTTAGTTCCTTCTTTCCATACGGACTTTATTACGGATGTCTACTCCTCCATTCTATTCCCGACACGTTTCTTCCAATCGTTTATTCTTAACCATTCACGTCCCTTCTCACATTAAATGCTCTCGTTTCCCGAGGATGTTTCTCTCTATATATATTTTTCATATCTTTCTTTTCTCCTCTTTCGTCTTCTCTCTGCAATTTTTCTTTTATCTTCTTCTTCCGCAAGTTGCGTTTCTATTACTGCAAATCTTCAATCTTTTTATCATATCTTAATCTTCGATTCTTTATCCATTCCCATATTGATAATGGCTTCACTTAGTCGTATGTACAAACCTCGCTTTATTGAGACTCAGAAAAAGTTGCAAGATCAAGGTTTCACCCTTTCTATCATTCCTAATCAAAAAGGTTCATCTATACTCACTGCCAAGCTTTTTTCTGATCATCAATGTGATGATCATAAGATTATTGTTTCGCTAGGTCAACTTCTCGCGGGACTTCCCATTCCTTTATATGATCCTGAGATGCCACTCTTTTATGAAATCCTTTCCCATCCGAACTTCTCGCGAGCTGTCTATCAACTATGCGGCGATTGTATCCGCCTAATGCTCGAGTTTGCCAGTCGTGGTGCTGGCAAAGGATCTTTATACCCTAACAGTGCCAGAGATCCCGAATATGTAAATTTAGAAATAATCCCCGAGAAATACACTTGTGGAAAACTTCTTTGAAAATTATGAAGTAATAGGCATGAGAAATAAGAAATCTCATTTGGGGCGCTCGGTTGAAAGAAAAGATAATATCCCCGAGGATAAATTACTTATGCAAGATATCGAGTGGCATTCGGGTAAGAATACTACTCCTCGCCACTCTAAAGATGAGAGGTGGTGGGTTGTTCCTTTGCTCTTAAGTGGACCTTACATAGCGGGTTCGCATGTACTCCCGCAAATCTCGCATGGGGTATCATCCTTGGGAATTTAAGTGGCAGGAGACGAAAGAGGTATGTCTCCATAGTTTGCTTTTGCAATCCCTCTTTCCTCTTGTATTCATTGAGTTTGTAAATTTTCCAGTTGCCAGGCGAGGAAAAGTTACAAGGAAAATCCACTGGCAAGCACCTTGGCAATACTTCGATCGCTTACGGATGAAGTAAGAAATATCCTTTTGTATTACTTAACAATATTGTTGCCTCTATTTCTTATCTTCATTTGTATGCGAAGGTTGACGTTGAGGAAAAGATAGCTGCGAAGGTTAAAGGCAAAACTAAAGCCAATGCACGCAAGGATAAGTCTTTGCTCCACCATCTAAGAAGCGAAAAGCTCGGCCTTCCTCTCATCTTAGCTCAAGTTCGAGTCTTAGATGAAGATGATAATGATAATGTTTTGGATTCAACTTTCCAAAATGAAGCTCAATCAGACCAATTCTCCTATGGATCAATTGTTCGGCATCTTCTTGGATTCTCTTCAAGGAATTGGAGATACTCACGACTTATATGCGAGAGCCTCGCCACCGTATGCAATGCTACACTACTCTTGGATGGCAATGACTCTTTCAAAGGAGTTTCTAGATCTGTATCCCCTAGCTTCTTAAATGCACTTAATTCGTTGGTATGTTCGACCTTATGTTTCCCTTCCAACCTCATTTTTTTTTTAATTTATATCTTAATAGCCTTTTTTATCTTTCTTCGCAGGCTGGAAAAACTTCTTTTGTGGTTGCCTCAGATCTTGAGAGGAGGTATAACATTCAATTGAAAAAGAATACCCAATCTTGTACAAGGATCAAAGAATTAGAAGTTGAGTCTGAGATATCGCGAAAAGATCCAACAATTGGAGGTGATTTTTACGAGAAAGACAAAGTTACCACTCTCAGAATGCTAATCTGACAACTTTATGGTATAAAAATTTTTTTCCCTCTTATTATTTTATTTTATCAATTTCTGTTGCTACGACTTATCACTTTCATGAGATGTATATAACCTCTCAGAAGAAGCTATTCTTCTCCATTCATTTCTGAGCCTATGGATAATGATACTCTTCTCGCTCATCTCAACAACTCTTTATGTAGTTCGTCGAAGCGGAATTAATACTCTTTCATTAAATGAACTCCAAACCAAGTACCGCCTCTTAGAAATTGAGCACGAGATCTAGTTTAAGTACAAACAACCAGTTTAAACAAATGTACCTCGAGTCTCATGAGGAAACCAAAATTTTAAGGAAGAAAATTAGTGACCATATAGATGACAAAGATCGCATTGCTAATAATGGTGCCCAGGCATTAGCAACATTTCAAAAGTCCCTTCTCGAAGTGCAAATGGAGCGAGATGACTTGCTTCGTCAGAATTCTTTACTTACTGAGCGAGAAAACCAAATTCGTTCACTTCTTATTATAAATAATGATGATGAATTCGCTTGGGCCGCGAAAATCTTAGATAATGCCAGAATAATTTAGGTGTTGATGTTAGTCTTCATACCGAGCACACTTCCTTGGTTAAAGATATAATATCGACAAAGAAGGTTACTTATTATACCTTCTTTGTTTCTTACGTCGTAATATTCGTTGTTGAGTTGTTAACTTATCGTTGTCTACTTGCAGAGTCCGAAAAAAGATTTCAAGCAAGGATTGAAGAACTTGAATCTGAGAAAGCACAGCTCGCAAAGAATCTCAACCTTCGCGAGAATAAATATTCCAAGTTGAAGAATCAGTTTCAAACTACAGTGGCGAATTTTAATAATGATGCCGTTCGTTTTCGCAATGAAGCCATGGAGTATGTTTGTAAAGATCATAAAATCCCTCTTTCTTCATATCCTTGGCTTTAGAAGAAGTTCTGAGAATTTGCCTCTCTCGGACATTTACGATAGTGAAGCTACCGAAGAAGAAAATTCGCGGCGAGAATACTAGAATTGAAGGATCGGATAGAGGAGAAGAATCGCCAAAGAGATAATTCTTTTGTTTCTTTCATTTGCGTGTAATATCCGTGCATTTCGTGTCTTTTTGTAAACTTCTTGGGTTTGTTGTCCGTAAATTCCATCTTCATTCCCCTTTCTTGGCAGTTTTTCCTTGTAATATAATTGGCTAACATTATTAATGTATAACTCTTTCATTGGAAGATGGATAACAATATTTCATCTTTTCCATCCCCATATTTGCCTCTGTTATGCATCTTCAGATGAAAGAATGAAATTTCTGAGATTTTGCACTTTCTTCTTCTGATCAGGAATGATGTTGAAATTTATAATTGCGATGAAATCGCAAGAACTTTTCATTAAAGAAGAGATTTTTTGGTCTCGCCTTATCATTTTTGGTGGACTTCTAAGCTTGACCTTCCTAAGTAAAGGTCTTATGCCACCCTTTATTGCGACAAGATCGCGGGACGTCTTTACACTTGCATGTAAAAACCCATTGACCTTGTCTTATCATTATTCAAGTATTTTTGCCTCTGCAGGATATTTGGCTTGCGACAATATGACAGGCCTAAATTCTCTTGCGAAAGTAAAGCCCCATGACATTGTCGTCGTGCGACAAAATCGTGAGGACGTCTTTACACTTGCATGTAAGGACCTATTGATCTCGTCTTACCCTCGCGTTAGTATTTTTGCCTCCAGGATCATTGCACAAATATGACAAGCCTAAGTTTCCTTGCGGAAACAAAGCCTCGTGACATTTGCGTCTTTGGCACTTATCGGCTCTCTAATGGAGGGTGCGCCCTTATCACCTCCCAGGTTGCCCCTTCAAGGAGGCGTACATCGGCCATACAAGGCTAGCTCCTCCCATCCGGTCTTAACAACAACCGGTTGTTTTCGCAGCCTCTTATCCCTTATACCTATAGAGTTTATGGTTACAAGGCTGCACCCTAAGTGGAGTTTTCTTGGGTAAGTGCGGCATGCGCAAGACTTGTCAAGAGTGGTAAGGAAGTTCCATGCTCCCCGCACTCTTGACTCAACCGTGTACCTCGGCGCCTTGATCATACGGCCGACTCCTTGAAAGAGACCCTCGGTCGCTTGACAGGTATAACCTACATATATAGTTGGGAATCCAAGGTATCTCCTCAGGATAGGCTTTCATGGGCCCCAAATCTGCATGACCCAAGAGTTCCGGGGCGGTGTAACCTTTTCCCCGAGCCATGTTAAGAGATACCCCCTTATATGACGCACTTTAGGTCTTACATTTGCCTCTTTACGAAATGTAATTCGCGAACTAGGGTGTACGCCATAAAGGTTCGTCCCATTCATTTATTCATTCATTCTTTGTTAAATCATTCAATCATTCATATTTAATTCTTCATCGATATTTAATTTGTGAAGAGATCGCACAATGTTGTTCATTCATTTTTGCCTCAGATTCTTGTACAATCTTCTTGTCGAAATTCTCACGTATCATTTCTTCTTAGTCTTGCCTTTGATATACCTTTGTCAATTACTTACCACAGACCATTCGACTTACTTTTTATGCCTTTTGTTCATTGTACTCTTTGCCTCGGCGTTATCCCAATCCTTGAAGGACTCCTTCCCATCGTAACGTTCGCCGCTTCCATGCATTCATCTGCGGCACTTCTCGATGTTTCCCGGCACTTCGCGATGAACTACAACCAATTATCGTTGCAGCATCGTAACATTCGCCTATTCTTGCGGCACTTCGTGATGCTTCTTCATTTCTTATCTCTATAGTATCCACCATGCCTTCTCTTTTCTCTGTTTCATCTTTGATATTCTTTCCAACCTTTCCTTTTAGCATTTCTCTCTTCACGGCTCTCTACGTCAACCTCATAACATTTCGACCTTCCTTCCAATCTCCCTTTATAATTCCAATACCATTTGGATGGGAAATTTTATGCATTGATGGTATGTTGATCTTTACTCCCAAGATTTCGTGCAGACCATGGTCGCCCGATTAATGCGTTATAAGGAGATTCCACGTCAACCACGCAAATAAAATGTCGGTGACAACCCTTGTAAAGGTATCCTCATGTGAACCTCTCCTTTAGGTTTGTTATTTGTGTAGTTAAACGAAGTAGATTTTGTACGTTGAAGGAATCAAATTTTCATCCTCTCCACCCATGGTCTTATAAGTATGGTAAAACGAATATTCACCTGAACTACCGGTGTCGATTAGGATTCTATTGATTGCCCAACAATTTTACTCGCCGTCATCTTCTCCATCAGCGGTCTTGGATTAATGTCTAGTCGCACCACCAACGGGCTATCATGTGCTTCTCTTCCGTTGGGTATCTCGTCAGCAGAGAAAGAAATAATTTTTAGTTGCCAATCTTTCAATTGCGACTTTCTCGCTGTGTTCATCACTTCTTTGTTATGAAAATCTCTTGCATATACTCTACTAAGCACATTATCGTGAAAATCTTCAATTGTACGATATGAATGAACTATAGAGTTGCAAAATAGATTTTTGGCCTTTGTTCCCACTTCTATTACGAATGCTTCTTTTCCCTTCTTTGAAACTGTTCTTTGCACTTCGATGGTGATGTTGTTAGTACTTGCTTCCCTTTCTCTTCATTTTTTAGAAAATGAGCCAATTTCCACGATCAATCATTATGAGGATAATTCTCTTTATGTTTACGCAATCATTTGTTAAATGTCCATGAAAGCGATGGTAAGAACAATATTCGTGACTTACGTCACTTGGTGGTGGTTCACTCCCTCGCATTCCATGGTGGTGGTACGTCCTCCATTACAAGTATAGCTTCCCAAATTTTCAACACTAGCATTTAGTGGTGGCATTACGATCTCTTCCCATACCACTCTGCGATTTCTTGGCCTTCCATGGTTATTACGCCTTTGTCCTCCATAAGTTTCTTGCATATGATCTAATCTCTGAATTTTATTATTGTTGCCGGTTGTAGTAGTTCCTTTCTCTATCAAACTCCTCCTGATCTCGGCTTCCATTGCCACTATTTCTCTTCGTCCATCGTCAACTCTGTTTTCAGGTTGCCCTTGCGAAGTGGTCGCCATCGAATTTAAAAATTTTGGTAATAAACTTGCATTCGCAGGCGTTCGAACTTGTATTCGCAACGGGTATGATTCCATTTCATTTGTCTTTCTTCCAAAGCAATGTATTCTTCTTGGAGTTCTGCAATTTCGGCCCATCGTAATCGTATTTTTAATTTCCGAATATTTGAATGTATAACAAACTTGTTGCGAACAGAGCGTTTACAAATGATAAAATGAGATATCTTTCCTCTACCCTTCCGGCCATTTCTTGCACATTGTCCTCCATCTCATTGTCAAATGTCTTAAACTCTCGCCAACTCTTTGTTTCAATCCGAATACATCTTCAATTCTGGTCGCGTGGAATTGTTACTTATATACGCTCCCAAGAAAATAGTTTGTAAATGGTTGAATGACGAGATTGTGTTTCTCGGTAATCCTTCAAACCATTTTAGTGCTTCTCCAATTAAGCTTGATGCGAAGTATTTGCACAATATGGCATCATGATTCTCCCACATCTAACATACATCTCATATAAGCCTTGATGTGTTGTATCGCATGGGTTGTTCCATCGAAAATGTTGGTTAATGCGGGCAGATTGCATTTAGGTGGTATTCCTCCCATTTGTACTTCTATTGTGAAAGGAGTCTTCGCAGCTTACTACGATGGCTTCATCCAATTTGTCTTCTTCCTCCTTCCTTCCTTTGTTTAACAATTTTCTCATTTCTCGCTAGTTCTTTCAAGATTTGCTCATTTTCCTCGGGGATTTGACTTCTGTTGGTCTTTTTAGCTCGCCTCTCGCCTCTGCGTTCATGCCTTTTGACCTTCTTGTCCACTATTTTCTTCTCTCCTTTCTCTGCGACTTTCTCCTTCGTCTCTTTCATCAATTCGCACACCATTATATCTATTGTTCTCTCTTCTGGGTTCTCTATCAACTCTCCTCTTACATCCTTTCGTATTCTCCATTGGTATTTCTATTGACACGATCTTGTGCTCGCCTCCTCTCTCGGTTGTCGTGATTATTTTCCGGATTGCTTCTTCCAATTCTTGGTTTTCCACTTCTGCTCTTACTCTCTCTCTCTCACGGGCTAAGCGTGCTTGTTCAAGATAATGTTTCTCAATGTCGTCCACGATCTCTTTTTGCCTTCTCAATGCTTCTCTTCCATGCAAGATTACTCTTCCTTCACTGCAGTGGTCATTTGGCCCAGAAATCGCCTAGTTCCCTGATTTTCTTCATTCCCTGCTCATCTTGGAAATTCTCGGGATGGGAATATAACGATCTTGCGTCCTCTCTTCTTTCATGATGTTGAAATGAGATTTTGTGCTTCCGTTGGTTTTCTACCTCTGTAATTTACATTGGTAAAGCTCTCCTTCTTTCTTCCCTAGTCGATCTTGAACTCGATCTCGCGGTGCTTCTCGATCTTCTATTTTGCAATCTTATATTTTCCATTCTTAATTCATGATTATTTGTCTTGTCAAGTTTGCTCGTTCCTCGCCTCTAGTCGCCTCTCTTCATGTATCGTTTGTCTCAATGTTTCCAATGCTGTGAGTTCTTCATTTCCTGGATTCATTTCTCCATTCATTCTTTGATCTTCTTCTCCTTGTCCATTGTTTACCAATTGTTGCTCTTCTTCCCTTTCATCCTCAGAATCCGTCCTCCAAGTGTGCACACTTACTCTATCGTAATCCACAGTTTCATTTACTACTAGGGTGGAATTAAATCTTGGACATGATTCTCTTCATCATTCCTCATATTCATCCTTGACGATTCTCCTCTTTCATTTCTCCTTTCTCCAGCAAGTCTTCCACTTCTTCTCACCGGTTGTTCAAGTACATTTCTTCTTCTAGCCATTTCTCTTTTGGTAAATTCTTTGAAAATTATCTCAAATTTCTTTCTTGTTAATTCTCTTCTTTTAATGTTGTGTTCAAAACTGTTTCTAGCGCCAATATGTAGTTGCGGGGAAATCCCACAATACACCCCTCACTATATTTTGTTTAGCTAATCCATTTAAAAGATAATAGATGAACAATTATAAATATTTATTAATAACTTTCTTGATCTTTACACGAGGAAAATGGAATTATATTTAAGAACCGACAAATATTTTCTCTCTTTCTCTCTCCTAATGACTTACTCCCTAATCCAAAAAGATCTCCCCCACTTGAGGATCCACTCATCCCTTTATATAGGGTAGTACATAGTGAATGACAGCTAAGCTATCCTTTATTTTCGGAAATGTCTTGCGAAGTGTCATGACATCGTACAAACATTCGTACTCGCGACACTTCTTAACTTTCCTGAGGTTTCATATCCTCCTATCGTCATCGATCGTCATTTATATTTAACCTTCACGGTGACTCATGAATGTTGTTATCCGTTGTCTTCGCGAGTTGTTGTTGTGGCGATATTATGATCCTACATCGGCTTGGCGTGGTGTGATTAGCGTAGCTAGGGCCAAGGCAGAGTGCATTTGGCATGGCGCGGCTAGCTCGGGTTAAATGTGGCTGGCATGATTTGCTATTGGCACGGAGGTGTGGCTAGCATGGTTGGCATGCTTTGGCGCGTTTGGTATGGTGGCATAATTTGCCATTGGCACAGAGGTGCGGCTAGCTTGGGCTAGGTGTGGCTGGCATGATTTGCCATTGGCACGGAGGTGCGGCTAACATGGTTGGCATGCTTTGGCGCGTTTGGTGTGGCTGGCGGGATTTGCCATTGGCACAGAGGTGTGGATAGGGCCAAGTGCGTTTGGCTTGGCGTGGTGTGATAAGCGTAGCTAGGGCCAAGGCGAGTGCATTTGGCATGGGCGCGGCTAGCTTGGGCTAGGTGTGGGTGGCATGATTTGCCATTAGCCGCGAGAGGTGCGGCCGCATGGTTGGCATGCTTTGGCGCGTTTTGGTGTGGCTGGCATGATATTCCATTGGCACGAGAGGTGCGGCTAGCTTGGGCTAGGTGTGGCTGGCATGACTTGCCATTGACACGGATGGGAATTAGGGTTTTGTTCGTCGTAACCCTAATTTGAAAAATACCCCCTATTAATTACTGATTACATGCATTAAATGTCCTAATAAATGTGTCACTTTGGTGACATTAGGTTATTTGGGGTTTACGATTTTACCCTTTGTTTTAAAACCACCATCAACATTAAGTCCCTGCTTAGCTCGGAACAAGAGCTTTGTTGCGAGGTAAGCATAAGATGGTGACAAACTATCAATGAAAAGCGTAAAGAAAATTGAGGAGGCTCGTCGACCTTTTTATAAATAGGATTTGGAATCCTTGCCTCTGCGGTTTTGCGCAAATCGGGAGGCTGTCACAATTGGGAAGTTAGTGTCGTGAGAGACAGGAAGCTGGGCGCCATTGAGAAGTTGTTGTGAGTTGGGAAGCTGAGCGTGCTAGCTAGTGGGACCGGCGCAAGGTGGGGAAGCTGAACGTGCTTGCTGGAGGGACTTGGGCGGTCATTGGGAAGTTGGCGTGAGTTAGGAAACTAAGCGTGCTAGCTGGTGGGACCGACACAAGGTGGGGAAGCTGTGCGCGCTTGCTGGCGTGGATTGGGCGGTCATTAGGAAGCTGGGCGCAATTGGTGGGACCGGTGCAACTTGGGATTCGTTGGGAAGTCGGGCGCCCTTGTGGGCACGTTCCTTACATGCACGATTTTTGGTAAAGGGAAATCCTTCCCTATTTCAGAATCTTCACGCCCATATATATAAAATCCCTTTCTCTCATATTGCATTTTGTTCTTTCATCTTTTCATACTAGCGGCAGAGTCGCAAAGAGAAACCGGCTTCCAGGTATGTCTTCCATTACTTTTCTTGTTCCCTTTTCACGTAGGTGTAAACCCTAAGAGTAGGCGTTTTCATAATCCTTGCAATGATATTGCGCATAGGATTTCTTGGCGTGCTTCTTGTAGAAAATATTGTATATATCTTGCATATATGATTCAAACCCGTAGAAAAAAAAAAAAAAAAAAAAGAAAAAAAAAATGCTCCATATATAATTTTGAACTGAGAAGAAGGATACCATAGACGCATTCGATCCAGTAGAAAAATCTTGCGTATATAGTTTTGAACCCGAAGAACGATCTGTGAAGACGCACTTGAGCCGTATAAAATATTGCGTATATAATTTTGAACCTGGAGGAAATACGCATGTGTAGTTTTGAACCCATGAGAGAATACGTATATAAATCCCAAAGAAGAATACATTGTTTATGAATCCAGAAGAAGTATCTTTTTGTCTATGTGCTTCATATGACTTGAACCCATAGGAAATATTGCATATATAAATTTCGGACTGAAGAAAATACCGCGCGTGCGATTTTGAACCGTAGAAAAATGCTCCATATATAATTTTGAACCTAGAAGAATGATCTTTGCAGATGCACTTGAGCCCATATAAAATCTGCGTATATAATTTTGAACCCAGAAGAAAATACTGCGTGTGCGGTTTTGAGCCGATAAAGAATACGCCCTCTTTTTTTTTTTTTTTGTATTTGAGTTTTCCTTTTGTTGGGCGCGGTTATGTGTCGGGAGATAATTTCGTCTTTCTCAGGTGTGCAGATATCTCGTTACTAAGTTGTTATGAAGAAATCGGACAAGATGTTACAGAACAAAATTTTGCCTCATCGAAGGATGTTCATAGTTCCAAACCAAACACGGATGACGAATTCTTTGCTAGACCCCTCGCCCCTGCTCGGAAGAATCACCCAGGTTTCGTGCCAATTTTGTTAACCGGCGGTGAAGATGAAAAGAAGACACGTTCGGTTCGCGAGAGAACACCATACGGTTCTGTGCATAAAGGGGTATATTCTTCTTCCAACATTGATTTCAGGATGTGTCAAAGCCCATTGAATTCTTTTGATAGATGGGTTGAGTTCATGGTGAGTAGGGAGCACATAAATACCAACTTGACTCGAGCGCAGATTATTGATGCTGTCATAGCTTCAGTAAATCTCCAAATTAGGAAGGATATCCCGGGCTTGGTTGCTTTCATCTCCAGATGGTGTTCGGACACCCATACGATCATATGTAGATGGGGTGAAATAACTTTCTCCTTGGAGAGTGTGGCTCTCTTCTTGAATCTTATGGTAGAAGGAATCTTAATATCCGATTGTCAGAAGGTGAGGAGAACATGCGGGAAGACCTTGCCGCTAAGTTGGGAGATTACGCTCGAAAAGACTCCACTGCGAAGTCGAAGGATTCTGTCAGGAAGGAAGAAGATGAAAAGTGCTTTTACGGCTGGTGGATATCTCAATGGTTTCGGACAGTGGAACCTAAACAAAAGCGGTGATCTTCATGTTGCAGCATTTTTGGCTCTCTGGTTGTCTAGAGACATTTTTGATGACGGTTCCGGCAAGAAGGAAATAAGACCGAGAGTTACTAGTAATTTTGTGAAGTTAGCAAAAAGGTGAAGTTCTTCCCATTGGCAAGTTATTCCTTGGTTCCCTGTATGTGCATACGGATCACTTAGTTGCGAACATGCGAGTTTCGAATGGTTTCATGAAAGTGGATTCATATGTGCACGTTGCTTTCTGCAAGCTTTGGATATGGGAGCACTTTGAGAAGTATGCTCCGAAACCGTTGCCTTCGATTCCGCGAGTTGGGCGGCTCCGAATTCTTCGATGGGTGAACAAGCGTCCAAAAGTTGGCATGAGCTTGGTTAGTTTTCTCGATAAGTCGCATGAAATCAGTTTTCGCCCATGGGAGCTGGTCCATAGGTCGGTGACTCAAATTGACACCTTTGCTTCTGCTCCGATCGTGTCTTTATCTTCTGCGGCAACTTGAGTGTTGGTGAAAACTTGTTTATTCAAAGTGCATGTCGGCTATATGCCGTCTTTCTTCATGGGGTCTTTAGAATACTGCCACAATATTGACCGTGATGCTCGTCACATGGGTTTCGATCAGGGGTGCCTCTTGCTTACCAATTTGGTGGTTCCTAAGGATTCATTGCATGCCGCCCTCAATGCCGGTGCCCTTGGGCGGGTATCCGCCTTCCCTTCTTTCCGGACGGGAAGAGTAACCCGAGCGACTTTTGGCTATAATGAGTTACGTGCGATGAGTTCACTATGATCAAGATTTTGTAAATAACGTGGTGGAGAATGTTCGTTGTAAACCTTCCTGACAGTTTTGAAGAAGTATCCAATGTTGAGAGATCCCAGCGAAAGTTTCGACAACTCGGAAAGTCCCGGCAAAGGAATGCAGAGAACGAAGAATCGTGTTGGCGGGTTAAGGCGGTTTCAAATGATCCTTCCGCTCTCGTGTCTTTCGGTTCTTCCAATAACCAGGTATGTGTCGCCTCCTTGTTGGTTTGTCTCAAAACACATGAATTTCTCTTTGAAAACATGTGTCTTGTTTCTTCCGGGGCTTCGGTAGTGTTAATGCTTTATTTGCCCTTGCACGTTGCCGGGGAGACGGCAATTTCTTGAAGAATTCCGGCGACAGGCCTACTCATAGTGGTGATGAGTCAGAGAAAGAAGAAAGTTCGACAAGTGAGAGTCATTCCTCTGGTAGCACTGGCTCTTTCTCAGGAAGTGGTTCGGTGAGTTTCGCGCTTCTTTCTTTCTTCTTCCGTTTCCTTTTTTTTTTTTTTTGAAAAAATGTCTAACTCAAGTTCGCAGGAGGAATCTGGTTCGGAGGACGATTCTGGGGGTGGAGCCACACGAAAACTTGCCTTTGGTGACCACCACCGGTGACTTGGAGATGGGAGTTAGCCAATTTAGGGCATGGATGTGGTTCAAAAGGTGGATGTTTCTCGATGGTTCTTGCCGTATACATGGAAGAAGACCCTTTGCGAGTCGTGAGGCTAGTTGCGGCGTCATTTTGATCCCCGTACTTGGTTCCTTATCCAGGTCATGTCTTTGGTTGGCGGTTTCGGCGTCTTTGGCTAAGTATAAGGCGTTGTACACCGAGAATGCGGGAGAAGTACGGACATATGGCTACAACCAAGAAGGTCACTAGTCGATTTGCGCTGGTTAAGCGTGTGGAAGAGGCTTTATCTTCCATCGAGGATATGCATGAGGTGTTGGTCACACCGTTTCGAAGACGTTATTCCATTTGGGAGCATCATCGCGACGTGTGCGTAGAAAAGGAGTTTAATGCTTCGTGGCTTATCAAAGGCCTTCTTTGAGATCCGGAAGTCGAAAGATGCAGCAACCGAAAGCCTTTCTGCAGAGGAGATTTCACGACGGGAGGTAGAACTCAAAAGCTTTCCAAGATGTTAACTATGAAGAGAGCGGCTCTTGATGACGCAAAGTTGACTTTCTCCAAGAAAAGCAGACCTCTGTTGGATGATTTTCCTTGAATGTTTCTCTGTTAAACTTTCATTTAGGTTTTTTTTTTTTTTTTTTTTTTTTTTTTTGAAAAACATCTTTTGGATGTCCGGGTTCAAGGTTGTTCGGTTTTGATAGGCAGTGGTAGCTTTTGAGGATATTGGATTATTTCTTGGATGAATGGTTTTGATAATATAACTCGATTATGTTTTGTGAAAGGAATATTGCTTTTATGAAAGTGTGTGCTAGCAATAGGCACAAGACGCGGTAGTATGACGGTTTTATTAAGAACCTAAAACAGATCGTATATCTTGCCCAGTCTAAATTTACTCACTTCATAGGTTTTTGCGAACACGCCCCTCTCCATGTAAAAGGCGGCTTTGCTAGTAGCATCGCCAGCAAGTCCCCAATCGTTAGCATCATCTTCAGCAAGTCCCCAGTGTAGTTTTTTTACAACTGGTAACCGGGTTGTCTGGCAGTTGAGTCGGATTGAGTCGCCGGGTTGTCTGGCGGTTGAGTCGGATTGAGCCGCCTTCCCTACCATCTTGATATCCGGGTTGAAGAACAGAGATAGACAGTCGACATTGTAGCCGATAGATCAATCCTCCCGCTGTGGTTGCCAATTGTTTATGGGTAAAAATCGTTTCCGCCGATTTTGGTAAATTCGGTAGGTGAGTGATAAACTGGTTTAAACCCTAAACAAATGTACTGCACGTGAGCACTTTATAGATTCGAGAGATCAATGCAGTACAAGTCCGGCCTAAACCAAGAAATGGCCGTTCCGAGACTTGCTTGGTCACAAAGTGGAGGATAAGGGTTGATTTAGGGAGGAAGCAAAGAAAGGTGTTGAGACCGAGAATAGTGCAGGAGAGTAGTGTCTCGACTTGTATCGAAAGTGAAATCTTAGGAAGCTTGCAAGAGATGAAATCTTTTTTTGGAGAGCTTGCAAAGTTGCCTTTCCTGAGAGTGTTGTATTTTTCTCTGACCGAGACTTGTTGTCCGGGTGGAAATAGGTAAGACCTATTTATACAAGTCGAGATTGAAACGTACCACTGGCCTCATGAAGGAAGAGAGTAAAGGGTGAAATAATGGGAAGAGGTGGTAACCGCATGGTGTTAATGGGTGAAAACGTTTTCACCATTATTTCCTCATTTATTTGACCACTTTATTCTTATTCACGCTTTCTTAATGTGAGCGTAGTATACGCCGCAAGTGTGACCGCCAAACCAAGACCTTGGAAAGCATCCCCCGGTTTGTGTTGATGTCTCGAGTGTTGGTTGCATCTTGAGTGCAAGTGGTCTTTGCTAGGGGCGCATGTGGCATGTGCCAATAGCATGTGCGGAATGCCTTGTTGCGAGTTGCACCTCGGCGCAAGTGGCAATGCAGAGCTGCTAGTGGCGTGTGTGGCATGTGCCAATGGCATGTGTGGAATGCCTTGGTGGTAGGTTGTACGTTGAGTGTAAGTGGCAATACATAGAGATGCTAGTGGCGTGTGTGGCATGTGCGGAATGCCTTGGCGGTAGGTTGCATGGTTTGCAAGTTAGGCTACCAGCGTGGGTTTTGGCATGTGCCAATGGCGCGTACGGCCAAGTTGTCCTAGGTTGCACGGCTTGCAAGTTGGGCTACCAGCATGCGTATTTTGCATGTGCCAATGGCGTGCGTGGCCAAGTTCAATCATGGCCCGTGTTTAGAAAAGCTACCAACGAGCGTGTTGGCATGTGCCAATGGCATGCTCGGCCATTAGGGCCACGTCCTGGTAAGAAAGCTACCAGCGATGCGTGTTGGCATGTGCCAATGGCATGCTCGGCCATTAGGGCCACGTCCAGTAGGAAAAGCTACCAGTGGCGTGTTGGCATGTGCCAAGGGCATGCTCGGCAATTAGGGCCACGTCCGGTAAGAAAAGCTACCGGCGAGCGTGTTGGCATGTGCCAATGGCATGCGTGGCCAATTTTGGTCGCGCCTTGGTAGAAAAAGCTACCGTGCCAGCGTGTTGGCATGTGCCAATGGCATGCGTGGCCAATTTGGGTCGCCTTGGTAGGTAGGAAAAGCTACCGGTGAGCGTGTTTCCATGTGCCAATGGCATGCGTGGCCAATTTGGGTCGCCCTTAGTAGGAAAATCTACCCGGCGGCGTGTTGGCATGTGCCAATGGCATGCGTGGCCAATTTGGGTCGCGCCACGGTAGGAAAAGCTACCAGTGAGCGTGTTGGCATGTGCCAATGGCATGCGTGGCCAATTTGGGTCGCTCCCTGGTAGGAAAAGCTACCAGCGAGCGTGTTGGCATGTGCCAATGGCATGCGTGGCCAATTTGGCCTAGGTTGCATGATTTGCAAGCCTAGGCGTGGCGCCATTTTGGCATGGCATGGTTAGGGCCAAGGTAAGGGTGCTTGGCTTGGCGTGGCGTGACTAGCGTAGCTAGGGGCCAGGTATGTGCGTTTGGCATGGCGCGGCTAGCTCGGGCTAAATGTGGCTGGCATGATTTGCCATTGGCACGGAGGTGCGGCTAGGGCCAAGGTAAGTTTGTTTGGCTTGGCGTGGTATGATTAGCGTAGCTAGGGCCAAGCTGATGCATTTGGCATGGCGCGGCTAGCTCGGGCTAAATGTGGCTGGCATGATTTGCCATTGGCACGGAGGTGCGGCTAGCATGGTTGGCATGCTTTGGCGGCGTTTGGTGTGGCTGGCATGATTTGCCATTGGCACGAGAGGTGCGGCTAGCTTGGGCTAGGTGTGGCTGGCATGATTTGTCATTGGCACGGAGGTGCGGCTAACATGGTTGGCATGCTTTGGCGCGTTTTGGTGTGGCTGGCATGATTTGCCATTGGCGCAGAGGTGTGGATAGGGCCAAGTGCGTTTGGCTTGGCGTGGTGTGATTAGCGTAGCTAGGGCCAAGGCAGAGTTCATTTGGCATGGCGTGGCTAGCTTGGGCTAGGTGTGGCTGGCATGATTTGCCATTGGCACAGAGGTGCGGCCAGCATGGTTGGCATGCTTTGGCGAGTTTTGGCGTGGTTGGCATGATTTGCCATTGGCCTGAGGTGCGGCTAGCTTGGGCTAGGTGTGGCTGGCATGACTTGCCATTGACACGAAGGGGAATTAGGGTTTTGTTCGTCGTAACCCTAATTTGAAAAAAATACCCCCTATTAATTGCGATTACATGCATTAAATGTCTAATAAATGTGTCACTTTGAGATGACATTAGGTTATTTTGGGTTTTACGATTTTACCCTTTGTTTAAAAACCACCATCAACAATAGCAAAACGACTTTGTCTCAAGATAGGAGATAGAGTAGATAGACTTTTGAGTGATATATAAGTTCAAGTCTCCACATACATTTTAGTCGATAAAGTTCCACTAGTTCCTTGAGTAGTTCTTCGTCTTGTATGATGATTTCCATGGAGTCTTGAGCTCAACTACACTTTCTATCCTAGTCCAAGACTTAGCTAATAGTAGACTAAAAATCAAGACTTATAATTTTGATCATTAACATTGAAAAACATGCTTGAGATAGCAACGCATGCGAGTTCGACCGAGCAATGCTCTAACAATCACGAACCACGCTCGCTACTTTACGATAATCCTCGATCTGAGCAATAGCGCGACAAGAATTCTGAAAAGCAAGACAGATCAAATCAATAGGGCGACTTAACCAATTAAGGACAGAATCGTCAAGCAGGGAACTCACCAAATAATCAAACGCGAGATGTTGATCAAGGGAAATCTTGGAACAAAAATCCCATCCAGGCTGAGAAGCACCAACAGAAGGTTGAGAAGTAAGGTTCAGCGCCAATTCACGAACGGGGGCAAGGCTGGGATCATACATGGAGAACTGGGAAATGGAGGCTTTCTTGGAAACAAAATCCACCTAAGTACCCTCGGAAGAAGAAGAGGTGACATCGCACGAGAAGAGTGGACAAAACCACTTGAACCCATTCCCCTATCAGAATCCGCGATCAGGAACTTCTCAAGAGAAGATAGCGCGAAATCATCATCAACATTGGCAGTGGATGTCGCATTGGAAGATCCCAGAGTCAAAGGGTTAGCCTCGTCAATAAAAGGTTTATCTTTCAATGAACCCATGAACCTATTTTTGCTCTGGTTGGATTTACCAGTTCTCGCCTTCGTAGGCTTAGGCGACACAGGAGAGTCTTCGCGAATGGACTCCTTGCCATCGCCCTCATCACCTTCTTCTCCCTCTTCATCACCATCAGTCTCCTCCTCATCAAAAGCAAGCTAAATAAATAGAAACAAAAGTTAGCAAACGGGAAATAATAAGATACATCCATAGAAATAACGGTCCCCCCACCTTTTTAGAACGCGAAGACCTTTTCCCCGACTTTGCCTCAGCAAGCTCCTTGTACTTCTTCTCAGCAGCAAGTTTCGCCTTCTTCTCAAGAGAGGTCGACTCTTGCGACAACTACAAAATTAGAAGAAACATATGAAAAACCATAAGAAAAGAAAAAACAAAGAACGGAGAAAAATGCGTACGCAGTCTGCCTGATCAGGCCAGTTGAACTTCCAAGGACAATATTCAAGAGTGCCCTGCCCTGCCCTATAAGCGAAACATTTGGCGCCGCCCGAGGACTCCCATCTGGAAAACAACCCCATAAGATCGGACCCTCGATAATCAAATAAAAGTTCATCCAGCTAGGGTCTTTGGAATGGCAAAGCAGAGTATTAGTGCTGCTATGCTGATCCACCCAGTCCATAAGCTTCTTCATGTTAAGCTTCAACTTCTCCCCAGTCAAACGAACACCCCAGTGCGAGCTATCCCTAAGGACGCAGTTATTTATGGGTAAAATCGTTTCCGCCGATTTTGGTAAATTCGGTAGGTGAGTGAGAAAGCTGGTTTAAACCCTAAACAAATGTCTTGCACATGAGCACTTTCTAGATTCGAGAGATCAATTTGTACAAGTCTAGCCTAAACCAAGAAATGGCCGTTCCCGGACTTGCTTGGTCACAAAAAGTGGAGGAGAAGGGTTGATTTTGGGAGGGGAAGCAAAGAAAGGTGTTGAGACCCGATAATAGTCCGGGAGAGTAGTGTCTCGACTTGTATCAGAAAGTGAAATCTTCGGAAGCTTGCAAGAGATGAAAGCTTTTTTTTAGATCTTGCAAAGTTGCCATTTAGAGAGTGTTGTGTTTTCTCTCGACCAAGAGACTTGTCGTCTGGTGAAATAGGTAAGACCTATTTATACAAGTCGAGATTGAAATGTACCCTGGCCTCATGAAGGAAGAGAGTAAAGGGTGAAATAATGGGAGGAGGTGGTAACCGCATGGTGTTTATGGGTGAAAACGTTTTCACCATTATTTCCTCATTTATTTGACCGCTTATTCCTATTCACGCTTTCTTAATATGAGCGTAGTGTATCTTGCATCTTTGTGACCGCCAAACCAAGACCCCGGAAGCATCCCGTTTGTGTTGATGTCTCGAGTGTTGGTTGCACCTTGAGTGCTAGTGGCGCGTGTGGCATGTGCAGAATTCCTTTGTTGCGGGTTGCACCTTGAGTGCAAGTGGCAATGCCAGAGATGCTAGTGGCGTGTGTGGCATGTGCGAAATTCCTTGGTGGTAGGTTACGCGTTGAGTGTAAGTGACAATGCCAGAGCTGATAGTGGCGTGTATGGCATGTGCGGAATGCCTTAGTGGTAGGTTGCACGGTTTGCAAGTTAGGGCTACCAGCGTGGGTTTTGGCATGTGCCAATGGCACGTGTCTGACCAAGTTGGCCTAGGTTACGACTTGCAAGTTAGGCTACCGGCGTGCGTGTTTGGCATGTGTCAATAGCACGCATGGCCATTAGGGCCACGACTAGGTAATGAAAGCTAATGGCGTGTTGGCATGTGCCAATGGCATGCTTTCGGCCATTAGGGCCACGGCCTGGTAAGAAAAGCTACCGGCGATGCGTTTTGGCATGTGCCAATGGCATGCTCGGCCATTAGGGCCACGGAGTAAGAAAAGCTACCGAGCGTGTTGGCATGTGCCAATGGCACGCTCGGCCATTAGGTCCACGACTGGTAAGAAAATCTACCAGACAATGCGTGTTGGCAAGTGCCAATGGCATGCGTGGCCAATTGGCCTAGGTTGCAGTTTGCAAGCACAGGCGCGGGCACTACTTTGGCATGGCGTGGCTAGGGCCAAGGTAAGGGTGTTTGGATTGGCGTGGTGTGACCAACGTAGCTAGGGCCAAAGCAGAGTGCGTTTGGCATGGCGCAGCTAGCTTGGGCTAGGTGTGGATGGCATGATTTGCCATTGGCACAGAGGTGCGGCTAGCATGGTTGGCATGCTTTGGCGCGTTTGGTGTGACTAGCATAGGTAGGGCCAAGGCGAGTGCGTTTTGCATGGCGCGGCTAGGTTGGGCTCGGTGTGGCTGGCATGTTTTGCCATTGGCATGGAGGTGCGGCTAGCATGGTTGGCATGCTTTGGCGTGTTTGGTGTGACTAGCATAGCTAGGCCAAGGCAGATGCGCTTGGCATGGCGCTGCTAGCTTGGGCTAGGTATGGCTGGCATGATTTGCTATTGGCACGGAGGTGCGTTGATCGCTGTCGTATGCGTCAAAAATAATTTCACTTTCCTAAAGTATATGATAAGAAAGATTTCGTATCCACAGAGAGGCGATTGTGGTTATTACGTATTCAATTTCTTAAAGTAACCAATTGGGGGTTTGAGATTTTAAGTAAGCAATAAAGCAAATTAAAAACAAAGTAAATTGTAGAAAGTAATCAATGGAAAGATATTGGTCAAGGAATTCATCTTCAATCTTAGACATGTGCTTGCATATATTATTAGAATTACGATTTAATCTCTTGTGTTATCAAAAGCCTAGAGAATCAAGAAAGAAAGATAATCTATTAATTTCTCAAGTTCATCAACACACACATTAGGGCTGCGTATGTGAATTCTACCTAAACAATAACCTAAGCCTTGCGCTAATCAAGTTCAATTCCTAGGAGAATTAAGTTTGAAATAGGCTAATCAATGCAATTGTCATCGTTGCACATAACAATTCGGACAATGGTCAAACTCTACATATGATTACGAGTGTATCACTACAAGCCCAGTAAACATATCATGCTACTTGTATTCAAGGTTATCGCTCGATGAAAAACCCTAAAATAGCTATGGACTAGGATGCAAGTTCAATTAATTGCCACTTAACTAATCAAACATCAAAATCCTATCACAATACTTCAATCATGTGATCATAAAAAAAGTAGAGAATTGAACGATAATCAAGAGAGAAAACTAATACATAAAGCAAACACAAGTTTTAGAAATAGGACTACATCCTTAACCAATAATATAGAATTTAGCTACTCATAGCTATGGAGTTCATCACCAAAATATAAGTTGAATAAAGAAGAAGAAGAACAAAAGCAAACCCTAGTTGCGTAAACAGAAACGGCTCTCCAAAGTTCCAATAATAAGATGTTTTATAAGTTGTAGAAGACCTTCCGTTTATAGCTTTTCTCCAACTTCTAAAATTAGGTCTAGTCTTCAAAGTCCATTAGATGAAAATCCACCAAGCCCATAAGAGAGATAAACCCATGTAGAAAATATGTCCCAAAAGTGGTGTAGGGAAGCTGGTATTGTGGCGGAAAAATGGGAAGAGTCATGGGAAATCGGTTCGGGTGGCCGGCAATGTCCGCCGGTCACCGGTCCAACGGGTCGGATCGGTCAACTAGTCAGCTCGGCTGGTCAACTCGGTCAAACAGAGTCGGGGAAGTCGGGGTGAGTCAAACCAGTCAACGGCTCAGCCGAGTCAGATAGCTACTCGGACCGGTCAAACCAGCTCATTGAAGTCACTCGCCTATACCATTTGCACTGGCCTACGCTGTGTTGCACCAAGATTGTGCTTCACCATCTCCTTAGCCAGCCATCTTGGCTCTTCATTTCAATTCCACCCAACTGAATCAACTGCAATTCTTCCCTGTCTCGGCAAAACCTTACAACTCAGCTTTTAGCCCCAGTTCAGTCATTCAACGGCAATGTCATCTCCACTCCCTTGCAACATCACCTCCACCTGAAATGACCTCAAACAACAACCATCCTAGCTCAGGCCAACAGCTCCACATTATGCACAGCCATTCCCTTCATAACCCTGCAATGAGATAGCACAAGCAATATTTGTAGCTCATCAGGACCAGCTCCACATACCTGCACCACAACATTGTTTCACCATCACCATCTGACAATCTCATCTTGTCCTTGCACAACCAATTCTGTCTCAAAATCCAAAGACAAGCTTCCACCCGCAATCCCCTTCACCGCAAGAAGACAAAGAAACCTGAAATCCTCATCTTTGCACGAACATCACCACAACTACACAAAGCATCACCTACTGCATTTCTTTGTTCATCACCACCGCAACAGACTTATTCAATTCATATCACAACCTGCACTGTTACCACCAACCCAGGACAGACCATCACTCGAATCCACCAGCAACAGACTTGAATTCAATCTTCACAGATATCCACCTTCTTCTCTGTGTTCTGTTTGCAATTCCACGAGTTCTTCTCAATCCAACAACTCCACCAAAAACTCGATCAAAGCCACCACAGTTCAACGAGATAAACACAACATATTCCATCTGACATCAAGCTCAAAACATCACTGCCCTTGAACCATCTTTGCACTATGCCAATTCGACTTTGCACAAACTCGTAATTCGGCTCATGCCATCTATTTGATCCATTGCATCCACCGCAATTGTTCGATCATTTACGCAACCAGACACGCAATTCTAGCATGCATCTCGAGCTCCACCCATTGCAGCTTCGCCTAACCATTTCCATCCGAGATGCCACAAAGACTCATCATTTGCACTTCCTCGCCTGCACTGCAGCCTCATCACATCACCCGACTTCACTCACATCGAGCCACCAAAGACCAACACCTTGATTGTGAACAAAGACTCCATTATCTCCTGAGCGCAATCTCGGTTTAACTCATCATTGAAGCACCCATTGGCAGCATCAACATCATTTTATCACAGCATCACAACCACTTGCTGCAATTACTCGAGTCTCCGTTCGATTCATTCAGACTTCAACTTAAGCTACATCCACCAACCACACAGGTCCAATTTCTTCATCGACTTCGGAGAAATGGTAAACCCTAACTTGAGGTTCATCTCTTGAGCTTCAAACTTCGGTAACAGATTGAGACCCTAACTGCAATTCTCGACCCACAGTCACCAGATCCATCTACAAACACCACCAAAGACAATTTCACCTCCGTTTTGAGATTAGATTCAAACCCATCTTGATTTCATATAAATCTCGGATCCCCTTTGCTCATCTCGGTGACACGATTTCTTGTTCTTCTTCCTGAGATCAACAATAACATCACCATCTTTCTTCTCTGCCCTTACAATCTCTGGTTCTTCATCGATTTCTTCCTTCAAACTCTCAATCATCTCATATTTCTCCCCATTTCAATCTCAACAGAAAACCCCATTTAATCTCCAATTTAATCCAGAAGCAGAAGCATCTTCTTGTCACTCGATTTCTGCCTCTCGATCTCGTCAATCATCATCGCTACCTTCTCTCACGGGAACTCAAATCATGGCTGCTGTGCAGCCTCTTTCTCTGAGTTTCAGGTGTCGACAAAATAATGAGAAGAAATAATTTCTCACTAATTCCAGGGCTAGGTAATAGCTGGAATTACTATAGCCCCAAATATGATACATGCCACCAAGTACTCCTTTTGTAACGTCGGTCCTTGATAAACCGAAAAAGCTTAAATGTTGACTTAGCTCAGTAACCCTCTCATACGAACCAGGAATGGCCTCATTCTTTCGCGATAGCTCCGCCTTTCGCTCTCTGCAAGATGACGATAAGAAATCCTGGACTTGAGCGAGTTCCACTTCTTTTGCTCCAATGACTCAAAACACCTATTAAACTCAAAAGCAATCATAAGATACATAATTCACCCGAAAATAGCGAAGAAAGCATAAATACTAGATATAAAATTAGGTGTTTTAGACACCTATCAGATTCCCCCACACTTAGACTTTGCTAGTCTCGAGCAAATCAAACAAAACAATCAAAATACAACAACTCCGTGTCGTCGAGGCTACGGTCACTTTTAGCATAAATAACAAAGCCTTTAAACCCCTAGGTGTCCCTAGTGGACGAGTTATAGTCTCGTGAGGGTTTACTAGAGATATACCCACAAAACCTATTTTACCAACTTAGTAGTTCTCCGTAATGATAGCATCCAAGCGCTAAGAAGACATAGAGATTCTCGCACACTAGTCATAAGAAGTTAGACACATAAATGAACACAATCTCATTCTTAAAAGTTGAGAGAGAAATAACCATCCCTTCTCGACTAAAATTCGGGTTCGGAGTGATCAAAGTCTCGACTCTGCCTCACAAGAAAGGGTTTTATGAAATTGCTCTCAATAATAAACTTGACTCTTTATGGGTCACACATGTGTCCAGGTAGGAATGAAGAGAGAATCTGCGACACGTTGAATGGTAGGAAGGCAAAACCCTCAGAATATTTTGAAAACCCACATCTTTTATATTTTTTGAAAACCCATTTTCTGACGATCTCTTCGAAAGGAAATCAACCATTTAACGAAGGTGGGAATATGCTTACTTACAGTGTATCCGTTTGGAGTGCAGCTAGCACCACTCTCACAGCATCCATAGAAACGTCTTCAGTCTTCTATCGGTGTCTTCATCTTCGTCTTCGGTCTTCAACTCTTGATGATAACTCTTGAACTTCGTAGAATCTTGACAATATGATTCTTTCCTCAAATTCCTTGTCGCTTGAAACTTCATTATAGATATTCCTTCTTTCCATAGGCTTTATTGAAAGAATACAAAACTAAAAACAAACTATACAAACCCAAAATAATTTTTTTTTTTTTAATTTTTTTTTTTTTTTTTTTTTTAAGAAATCAAACAAATACAAAATAAAAATAAAACAAAATAAAAACTATTAACAAACCTAAACATTTTCTCTTTTTTTTTTTTTTTTGAGAAGAGAAAGAAAAATACAAATAAAATAAAAAATGTAAGTACAATGCCATGGTGTAAGTACTTTACCGCTTGATTCTTCACAACTTATATGTCTTGATATCATAAACTTTTCGAACTCTCATCTTTGATAATTTTCACTCATGTATAATAGTCTTCAACTTATAAAAATTAGTGCCCCTTGTTTTATTGCTTTACTTGAATCTAAAATCTGCTCATTCAGTCAAACCGTTGCTTGTAAACCATGAACGTGTTCAACTTTCCTTCAAATTTGTGATGCTCCTCTTGTTGATGATGATGGTGTTTCTATGGACTGTTGGTGTAGAGAGAGATAAGGTGGATGGTGCTAGCTGCGGACAAGATTACAAGTGGTATGTAAGTTAGCAATTCGATGTCACCATCATGGTTGATAAAAATAGCACTCAAGAGATCAAAATAGTGCTTCTATGGTGGGAAGTTGGGCAGCTCACCATTCTGCCAGGAACTTACGTACGGTGACACACACTCAAAAAGCACAAATTTAGACAGGTTCAAATAATTGAAGGTTGGTGCCTCACATTATGTAACTTGGGTAGTCTCCACTATAGGGGATCACTACTCTAATACCGAATTCAGTCTGCACCTTATTTGCCACTGGCATGGTTAAATCCAACTTTAACTCTCATACAATTAAGAAACCCGATCATGTTCTCATCATCTCTAAGTTCAGGTCACTATTGTGAGATTCTCGATGTAATCTTAGCGACATGTATACTATGTGACTTTAAACTAACTACAAGTTGGAGTTTTCTTATTCACTAGTTTACACAAAAGTTGAAAAATTGCAAAAATTTACAATGCAAACCACTCCCCCACACTTAAACTTTACATTATCCTCAATGTAATTGAATCGTCCAAAGAAAGTCAAGGTGGGAAATCCTAACGGAAAAGTGACACAAAAAAATCGAAAAAAAGTAAAAACATGACAAGAAAAGAAAATAAAAGATAAGAGATACAAAACCGATGGGTTGCCTCCCATTTAGCGCTTGGTTTAAAGTCGTGACCACTATCTCCTTGCTTTCTATGACTCCTCGGAGGAGTACTTCCACAAGATTAACTCCTTCCACGACATCGAAGAGAAGTTCTCATAATATGGTTTCAACCGGTGCCCATTCACTTTAAGTTCATTACCAGCTAAACTACGAATTTCCACTTGCACCATGAGAAAACACATTAGTCACAATAAAAGGTCCAATCCAACGTGACCTTAATTTACAGGAAATAATTGCAAGCGAGAATTAAACAAAAGCACTTTTCTGCCCAATGCAAAATTGTTTCTTTGTAATCATATTATCATGAAAAGCTTTCGTCTTTTCCTTGTAAATCCGTGAGCTTTCAAATGCATCATTGCGAATCTCCTCTAACTCTTGAAGTTGTAACTTTCTTTGCTTTCCAGCACCATCCAACTCCATGTTGCATTGCTTAATAGCCCAAAACGCCTTATGTTCAATTTCCACGGGTAAGTGACAAGGTTTACCATAAACAAGCCTAAAAGGAGACATCCCAATAGGTGTTTTATATGCGGTTCTATACGCCCACAAAGCATCATTGAGTCGCGAACTCCAATCTTTCCTTGTTGGATTCACCGTCTTTTCAAGAATGGATTTCACCTCTCGGTTGGAAACCTCGGCTTGTACATTTGTTTGTGGATGGTAAGGAGTTGCAATCCTATGCGACACATTGTACTTCTTTAACAAGCTTTGCAAGAACCTGTTTTTGAAGTGTGAACCTCCATCGCTAATTATAGCCCTTGGAATTCCAAACCTTGCAAGTATATTAGCTTGCACAAAATCAAACAACTTTAGAATCATTAGTTGGGGTGGCCTTAGCTTCCACCCATTTGAGACATAATCCTGACAAGCAAAATATAATAATTCCCATTAGAATTGACAAAAGGGCCCATAAAATCAATTCCCCATACATCAAAAACCTCCACAAATTGAATAATAGTTTGCGGCATTTGATTTGAGCACCTAGATTGCGGTTCTTTGGCACCTATCACATGTGATACAAAATGCATGTGCATCCTTAAACAAAGTTGGCCAAAAGAAACCACATTCCAATACCTTGAGAGCGGTTCTCTTACTCCCAAAGTGTCCTCCACAAGCATATTAGTGGCAAAAAGACAAGATAGAATTCAATTCAATTTCGGGAACACACCTACGTATTACTTGGTCACTACAATGTTTCCATAAGTATGGATCATCCCATATGTATTAGTTTCCTAACTTCTTAAGTTTGTCCCTCTCCGCACGAGACAAGTTCTTTGGGATTTGTTTAGACACTAAGTAATTAACAATATCAGCGTACCATGGTTCTCCAAAGGCAATTGAGAATAGTTGCTCGTCGGAAACTTTCACGCAACGGGATAGTCTCCTTGTCCACAGCAAGACGGCTCAAGTGATCCGCAACGGTGTTCTCAATTCCTTTCTTGTCTTTGATTTCAATATCAAACTCTTGCAAGAGTAATATCCATCGTATGAGCCTCGGTTTCGCCTCTTTCTTTGTAAGCAAGTATCTAAGTCTTTGCATGATCAGAAAAAGACAACAACTTTTGTACCAATTAGATAAGAGAAAAACTTTTCTAAAGCAAAAACAATGGCTAATAACTCTTTTTCAGTGGTTGTGTAGTTTTGTTGGGCCTCATTTAACGTTCTAGAAGCGTAATAAATAGCATGAGGAAGCTTCCCCACACGTTTCCCAAGCACACGCACCAAGCATAGTCATTTGCATCACACATGAGCTCAAAAGGCTTGCTCCAATCCGGTGGTTTAATGATAGGGGCTGAAATCAAAGTTCTTTCAAACGATTGAATGCCGCCACACACTTCTCATCAAAGTTAAAAACCACATCTTTTTGCAATAGGTTACAAAGTGGTGATGCTATCTTGGAAAAGTCCTTGATGAATCTACGATAAAAATCTGCATGACCAAGAAAAGAGCGTATCTCCCTCACCGTAGTGGGAGGGGTTAAGCACGAATAAGGTCTATCTTAGATTTATCGACTTCCAAGCCTTTAGAAGATATTATATGGCCTAAAACTATGCCATGAGTTACCATGAAATGGCACTTCTCCCAATTTAGCATAAGATTTGTTTCAACACATCGTTCAAGGATTAGAGACAAATTGTTCAAGCAAAGGTCAAAGAATCCCCAAAGACACTAAAGTCATCCATGAACACTTCGATTATGTTTTCAACATATTAGAAAAGATACTTACCATACACCTTTGAAAGGTAGCCGGAGCATTGCATAAACCAAAAGGCATCCTTCTATAAGCAAAAAAGTACCGAAAGGACAAGTGAAAGTGGTTTTCTCTTGGTCCTCCGGTCTATCACAATCTGATTATAACTGAATAGCCATCAAGAAAGCAATAGTAAGAGTGTCCGGCTAAACGTTCAAGCATTTGATCAATAAAAGGTAAAGGAAAGTGATATTTTCTAGTGGTGACATTCAATTTTCAATAATCAATACAAACCCTCCAACCGGTTTGCACACGAGTTGGGACAAGTTCATTCTTATCATTCTCCACCACCGTCACACCCGATTTCTTTGGTACCACTTGTATAGGGCTTACACACTTGCTATCGGATATGGGGTAGATAACACCACGTCCAAAAGCTTGAGTATCTCCTTTTTCACAACTTCCATCATGGGAGGATTCAAACGACGTTGCGCTTCCCTTGTAGGCTTTGAATCATCCTCCACACGGATCTTGTGCATACAAACGGCGGGGGCTTATACCCTTGATATCGGCGATTGTCCATCCTATGGCCGTCTTGTACTTCCTTAGCACCCTTAGAAGTTTTTACTCCTGTAATTCATTAAGCTCGTTAGAAACAATCACGGGTAAGTCTTCATTGTCACCCAAGTACAAATACTTTAAGTGACTTGGAAGAGGTTTCAATTCTAAACTTGGAGATTTAACAATAGATGGCACAAGTTTTCATTATTGCAAGGTAAAGAAGCATAAGAAATATTCTTAATTGCTGATTTTTCCGGTAATGAGTCAAGAGAACCAATGGTTTCTTTCATCTCATCACTATCGCATAACCATTGTCAATAGGTGTAGTGAGCACGGTTTCCAAAGTATCAACACCATTCAACTCAAACATTTGTTGCGCCAATGTGTCCATCACATCAATGGAGAAACAAGAGTGGACATCACTAGGATGTCTCATCGTCTCGAAAATGTTGAAATGTATTATTTCTCCATCAAACTCCATAGTTAGCGTTCCCTTGTCAACATCAATAATGGTTTTCGCCGTTTTCATGAAGGGACGCCCAAGTAGCAATGGAAGAGACGAGTCCGGTGAACCTTCATCCATCTCTAACACGCAAAAGTCATTTGGAAATACAAGTTGATTAACTTGCACAAGAACATCCTCAACAATACCCATTGGGTAGACATTAGAACGATCGGCTAATTGCAACACAATTCCGGACTTTTAAGAGGACCAAGATCAAGTGAATTATACATAGACGCATGCATGACATTAACGGAAGAACCTAAGTCCAACATAGCTTTGTTAAATGTGGTGTTACCAATTGTGACGGGAATGTCAAAGCTACCGGGATCCTTGCACTTAAGTGGGAGTTTGTGTTGTAAGATTGCCGAAGCATTCTCCCCCCACTAAGCACTTCATTACCTTTGAGCCTTTGCTTATTGGTACACAAGTCCTTCAACACCTTTGCATACTTTGGAACTTGCTTGATTGCATCTATGAGTGGTATGTTCACATGGATCTTCTTGAGAATGTCTAAAATCTCCTTTTCTAGTTCCGCCTTCTTGGAATTTGCAAATCTGCGAGGGAAAGGTAGAGGAGGAACATAAGTATAAACCGTAGTTTTAGAGTTAGAAATAGGTACCTCAGAAGTTTGGGGAGAATCCTCGGTTTTCTCCTCCAAAACAGGTTCCTTTGGTGTTTCCACCGTGCCGAATCAAGCAACTTCGGGTTGCACAAGTTGTGTACCACTTCTCAACGTAATTGCATTAACACCCTCTTTTGGGTTGATAGGTTGAGAAGAGAGTTTCCCACCATTTTGTGCCTTTAATTGATTCAACTCCATAGCCATAGAACCAACTTGAGTTTGCAACTCCTTAACCGAACTCTCCGTTCTTTGCATAAAAGATTTCAGCAACTCCTCCATATTGGACCCCATATTTTGAGGTTGTTGTTGTTGTTGTTGAAATTGTTGCCTAGGCTGGAATTGTTGTTGAGGTTGAAATCCACTCGGGTTGTTGAAACTAGATTGTTGAATTGCTCCTTGCTTATTGGCATAGCTAAAATTGGGGTGATCTCTCCATCCCGGATTGTAAGTGTTGGAATAGGGATCATACCGTCTTTGTTGATTTGGAAAGATCGCATTAGCTTGCTCGTCTTCATAAGCTTGAGTGGAACTCGGTATCACCGCAGCCTCAACTTGTTGAAGCATTGCATTCATGTTACCCATTTGTTGACGAAGTTCCTCAACCTCGCTCACCTCACTCACCCTTCTTAGAATCACATCCGACCCACGACTCAAGAATTGTTATGAGTTCGCTGCCATGTTTTCAATCAACTCTCTAGCTTGTGCCACCGTCTTGTTCACTAGTGCACCACCACCCGCACCGTCGAGAAGATTCCTATCACTTGATTGGAGTCCTTCATAGAAATATTGGATAATCATAGCGTCACTGAATTGGTGGTGAGGAATGACTTCCAACCAATCTCTTGTATCGTTCCCAACATTCATATAAGGATTCTCCACGTTTTGCTTCATCCCACAAATCTCCTTGCGAATTTGAGTAGCCTTTGATGCAGGAAAATATCTCTCCAAAAAGAGTTTCTTCAACCCATTCCATGTTGTGACACTTCCGGGAGGTAAATAGTACAACCAATCCTTAGCACCATTAAAGAGAAACGGAAAACTTTCAACATTGCACCATCCGCCGCAACATTCGCTGGAAGCATGGCCGTGACAATGGTGTGGAAGTCCATAAGATGTTTGTTTGGATCTTCATTCACCATGCCATGGAACTTTGGTAATTCTCTAAGCAACCCCGGCTTGATCTCAAAAGTAGAGTCCGTTTGAATACACCCCTGTTGTGTATCTAGCCTATGAGAAGCCAACTCCTTGAGTGAACGATTTGCATCACCCATAGCTTCTTCTTCTTCTTGTTGTTGGAAAATCTCTTCTCCTACTTCCAACTCGTGCTCGTCCGTTGTGTTTCGCCTTGGTTGGAGTATTGTGCCTTTTCGAGTGGCTATCCCGCACCTTGGATAATTCCAATCTTTAGACGCCAGGGATTAGGTACCTGAAAACAATTCTCGCACACAAGTGAGAAACAAGACAAGAAATAAAAAGCAAAGATGAAAGCAGAAATTGTAAAAAAACTAAAAACTTAATAACTAGTAGTATGCCTCCCGACAGCAGCCATCAAAATTTGATCGCTGTCAGATCGTCAAAAATAATTTCACTTTCCTAAAGTATATGATAAGAAAGAGTTCGTATCCTGAGAGAGGCGATTGTAGTTATTACGTATTCAATTTCTTAAAGTAACCAATTGGGGGGATTTCTGAATTTTAAGTAAGAAATAAAAGCAAATTAAAAACAAAGTAAATTGTAGAAAGTAATCAATGGAGAAAGATATTGGTCAAGGAATTCATCTTCAATCTTAGACATGTGCTTGCATATATTATTAGAATTACGATTTAATCTCTTGTGTTATCAAAAGCCTAGAGAATCAAGAAAGCAAGATAATCTATTAATTTCTCAAGTTCATCAACACACACATTAGGGCTGCGTATGTGAATTCTACCTAAAGAATAACCTAACGCCTTGCGCTAATCAAGTTCAATTCCTAGGAGCATTAAGTTTCAGAAATAGGCTAATCAATGCAATTGTCATGCGTTGCACATAACAATTCGGACAATGGTCCAACTCTACATATGATTACGAGAGTGTATCACTACAAACCGTAAACATATCATGCTACTTGTATTCAAGGTTATCGCTCGATGAAAAACCCTAAAATAGCTATGGACTAGGATGCAAGTTCAATTAATTGGCCACTTAACTAATCAAACATCAAAATCCTATCACAATACTTCAATCATGTGATCATAAAAACGAGAGAGAATTGAACGATAATCAAGAGAGAAAACTAATACATAAAGCAAACACAAGTTTTAGAAATAGGACTACATCCTTAACCAATAATATAGAATTTAGCTACTCATAGCTATGGAGTTCATCACCAAAATATAAGTTGAATAAAGAAGAAGAAGAACAAAAGCAAACCCTAGTTGCGTAAACAGAAACGGCTCTCCAAAGTTCCAATAATAAGATGTTTTATAAGTTGTAGAAGACCTTCCCTTTATAGCTTTTCTCCAACTTCTAAAATTAGGTCTAGTCTTCAAAGTCCATTAGATGAAAATCCACCAAGCACATAAGAGAGATAAACCCATGTAGAAAATATGTCCCAAAAGTGGTCGTGGGAAATCGGTATTGTGGGGAAAACGTAGGAAGATTCACCAGGAAATCGGTTCGGGTGACTGGCAATGTCCGCTTGGAGGTCACCGGGTCGGATCGGTCAACTAGTGACTTGGCGGGTCAACTCGGTCAAGCACCGAGTCAGGGAGAGTCAGGGTGAGTCAAACCAGGTCACTGCTCAGCCGAGTCAGATAGCTACTCAGACCAGTCAGGTCTTGCTCAGCTGGCCTATGCCATTTTCACTGGCCTACGCTGTGTTGCACCAAGATTGTGCTTCACCATCTCCTTAGCCAGTCATCTTGGCTCTTCATTTCAATTCCAGCCAACTGAATCAACTTTCTTCCCTGTCTCGGCAAAACCTTACAACTCAGCTTTTAGCCCCAGTTCAGTCATTCAACGGCAATGTCATCTCCACTCCCTTGCAACATCACCTCCACTTGAAATGACCTCAAACAACAACCATCCTAGCTCAGGCCAACAGATCCACATTATGCCTGGCCATTCCACTTCCGCAACCTGCAATGAGCTAGCACAAGCAATATTTGTAGCTCATCAGGACCAGCTCCACATACCTGCACCACAACATTGTTTCACCACCACCATCTGGCAATCTCATCTTGTCCTTGCACAACCAATTCTGTCTCAAAATCCAGCACAAGCTTCCACCTGCAATCCCCCCTTCACTGCAAGACAGCAACCGGAAATCCTCAATACTGCACCAGAACATCACCACAACTACACAGCATCACCACTGCATTTCTTTGTTCATCACCACCGCAACAGACTTATTCAATTCATATCACAACCTGCACTGTTACCACCAACCCGGGCAGGACCATCACTCGAATCCACCAAAGAACAGACTTGAATTCAATCTTGAGATATCCACCTTCTACTCGTGTTACAACTGCAATTCCCCCGAGTTCTTCTCAATCCAACAACTCCACAAAAACTCGATCAAAGCCACCACAAGTTCAACAGATAACACACAACATATTCCATCCGACATCAAGCTCAAAACATCTTTTGCCCTTGAACCATCTTTTCACTATGCCAATTCGACTTTGCACACAAACTCGTAATTCGGCTCAAGCCATCTATTTCAGTCCATTGCATCCACCTTGCAATTGTTCAATCCAACTGCAACCCGACACCGCAATTCTAGCATGCATCCCGAGCTCCACCCATTGCGTAACTCGGCTAACCATTTCCATCTGAGATGCCACAAAGACTCATCATTTGCACTTCTCTGCCCTGCACTGCAGCCTCATCACATCACCGACTTCATCGCCATCAAAGCAGCCAAAGCCACTAACACCTTGGTTGTGAACCGGCTGACTCCATTATCTCCCTGAATTGCAATCTCGGTTTAACTCATCATTAGCACCCATTGCAAAGCATCAACATCATTTTATCACAGCATCACAACCCTTGCCTGCAATTCAGCTCAGTCTCAGTTTCGATTCATTCTAGCAGCTTCAAATTAAGCTACATCCACCAACCACCTGGGTCCAATTTCTTCATCTGACTCAGATAAATGGTAAACCCTAACTTGAGGTTCATCTCTTGAGTTTCAAACTCAGAACAGATTGAGACCCTAACCTGCAATTCTCGACCACAGTCACCAGATCCATCTACAAACACCACCAAAGATAATTTCACCTCCGTTTTGAGATTAGATTCAAACCCATCTTCAATTTCATATAAATCTCATATCCCCTTTTGCTCATCTCGGTGACACGATTTCTTGTTCTTCTTCCTGAGATCAACAATAACATCACCATCTTTCTTCTCCTGCCCTTACAATCTCTGGTTCTTCATCGATTTCTTCCTTCAAACTCTCAATCATCTCATATTTCTCCCCATTTCAATCTCAACAGAAAACCCCATTTAATCTCCAATTTAATCCAGAAGCAGCAGCATCTTCTTCTCACTCGATTTCTGCCTCTCGATCTCGTCAATCATCATCGCTACCTTCTCTCTGGGAACTCAAATCATGGCTGCTGTGCAGCCTCTTTCTCTGAGTTTCAGGTGTCGACAAAATAATGAGAAGAAATAACTTCTCACTAATTCCAGGGCTAGGTAATAGCTGGAATTACTATAGGCGCCCAATATATGATACATGCCACCAAGTACTCCTTTTGTACTGTCAGTCCTTGATAACCGACAAGCTTAAATGTTGACTTAGCTCGTAACCCTCTCATACGGAACCAGAATGGCCTCATTCTTTCGCCGATAGCTCCGCCTTTTCGCTCTCTGCAAGATGACGATAAGAAATCCTGGACTTGAGCGAGTTCCACTTCTTTTTGCTCCAATGACTCCAAAACACCTATTAAACTCAAAAGCAATCATAAGATACATAATTCACTAGAAAATAGCGAAGAAAGCATAAATACTAGATATAAAATTAGGTGTTTTAGACACCTATCATGCGTCTAGCATGGTTGGCATGCTTTGGGTCATTTGGTGTGACTAGCATAGCTAGGGCCAAGGCAGAGTGCGTTTGGTATGGCGCGGCTAGCTTGGGATAGGTATGGCTGGCATGATTTGCCATTGGAACGGAGGTGCGGCTAGCATGGTTGGCATGCTTTTGCGCTGTTTGGTGTGACTAGCATAGCTAGGGCCAAGAGCGATGCGTTTGGCATGGCGCGGCTAGCTTGGGCTAGGTGTGGCTGGCATGATTTGCCATTGGCACGGAGGTGCGGCTAGCATGGTTGGCATTCTTTGGCGCGTTTGGTCTGACTAGCATAGCTAGGGCCAAGGCAGAGTGCGTTTGGCATGGCGCGGCTAGCTTTGGCTAGGTGTGGCTGGCATGATTTGCCATTGGCACGGAGGTGCGGATAGCATGGTTGGCATGCTTTGGTGCGTTTGGTGTGACTAGCATAGCTAGGGCCAAGGCTGATGCGTTTGGCATGGCGCGGCTAGCTTGGGCTAGGTGTGGGCTGGCATGATTTGCCATTGGCACGGAGGGGAATTAGGGTTTTGTTCGTTGTAACCCTAATTTGAAAAAATACTATTAATTACTTGACTACATGCATTGAATGTTCTAATAAGCGTGTCACCGATGACATTAGGTTATTCGGGGTTTTACGATTTTACCCTTTGTCTAAAAACCACCATCAACAGCAGTTTATAACATACTGTTGAAAGAAAGACTCGACAGTATAATCCGCGGGATCATATGGCTCGTTTATCTCAGGACAGAGAGATTTTCCTACACCAGTCGCACGAAGTGAGAATTCGCGGATAATACGAATTGCATCTCCACCCAACTGATAAGCATCCCGATCTATCTTCGCAAGAATTTGATAAAACAAAGGAACCTCAGGGTCAAAAAGAGGGAATGGAAGGCCATCCTTAAGTTTCACAAAAGCGACGGGCATACGAGTCGCACTCCATGAACCTTCTAAGATCTTCTTCTCACTCAGAGGAACAGCAGGCGATGAACCAGGCGGAACAATAATCTTGAAACCCTTATCCTCTAGAATGGCTCGATAATTCTTCAAGACGTCAATCCATTTCTTAGCAGGCTTACGTTTGGGGCTACATCAAAGTATGGGGATGTTATAACTTCAAAAAACTCCAAGCAACAACAATGGAAGAAGAAAAATAGAAATAATTACATCATAAGCATTAAACGATTAACTGAGGCAAACTTAACTCACCCAGAAGATGGTGGAACAACAGGAGCAGAAGCAGGTATATCTTGATCCGCCATGAAGACAGAAATGAAGAACCGAAAAGACTAGTTTGAAAAGATAAAACGAACAGAGAAGAAAGTGAAGAAGAGTAAAGAAAAATAAAAACTTTCTTTCTTTTACCTCTTTTATCCGAAGAAGAGCAGTAAAGACGTGCCGCTTAAAGAGGAAGAAACCGGTAACACGTGTAAGCAGTTACGCGGAAATTACGGCAGCATATCGGGTAAGACAGAAGAGACGAAAAGACAGGTCTGACACGAGGTATTAACTAGAGATTCTCGCATTATTCCACTTACATAAGAATAACGCGAGAAGAGGCCAAATGTAGGGGAGAAATATCGCACAGAGCTAATCCACAACCTCGCCTCAACTAAGACCACCATTAGTACGAAGAAGAAGGAAATTTAGCGAAGAGTAATCACGCGATGACAAAGAAGACTTACGAAGAGGAGCCCCGCGATTAATACAAGACGACACTCACCAAGTCATACGCGAAGTAGCAAGGCGAGAAGACAGTGACATCTTCCCAAAGCCTGGCGAATGAGACAAACTGATATAAGATCAACACAGATATTTAACATGTGATCACCTATTGTCTTCCACTGTTGTATTTGCCTATATAAGGATTCAAATAATGAAGAGAGAGGCAGGTTGCAAAAGAGAGAATTCAGTCAAGTAAAAGAATCAAGAGCACTCATAAGAGAAAATCCATTAGAGTTCATTCCAAGCTTTGTTTCTTCCATTGTTAGTTGTTCAATACCATGGTGCTCATTGTAAGAACTTCATGAATCTAATACAAAGTGTTTGAGAAAGATCATACTAGTGTCAAGTGGTGTATAATCTCATTAATGTCAAAGTTGATTCTCATGACTTAGGCTTTTTGTTATTATCATCTCATCGGGTGTAGCTATCGGATTTTCGGTAGTTACAAGAATCAACATCCAACATATGGTACAAGGTTTGGAATCTCAAAAATCCATGCAATCCATTTCGTTATTTTGAATTCTTAAAATGGCATGCTTACAAAGCCTGGCTAGTTTGGGGCCCAGCTGAATAATTTAATTTAAGGTCTATCAATTCCTAACCCAACCTAGAAAAAGGGATAAGGGGTGTCTAATCTAGGTAAAAGTACTAAGTTACCCTCATTATTAAAATTCAATTCCAAGCCTATCCTTCTAATTTGAAACGCTTTCAAAACGAAAACCTATTTAAATCATTTCCCTCACAAATTAAAATTAAAACTCAAACTCATTAAAACTCAAACTCATCAATCGATTTTAACAACATCGATCAATTTAAAGGAAATTTCATCATCTATTTGTAAAAGAAAAATCAAAGTAAACATCGTCGATTGAAACCCATAACTCTTAATTATACTTGTGATTGATTTACCCATTCAAGATTGAAAATCACAAACAATCTTGAGTTACTGTGTTTAACCATAATCGGTCGACGTTCACGCCCATATTTACCGATTCCTATGACAATCAGTTGATGTTCGTGACCACGTTAACCGATTTATTCTGTATGTGTTATCTGGTTAAAAAACATATAAGGTCGATGCTCATTCCCACATTGACCGATTCTGGTTATAGAAATGATTGAATGAGAAAGAAAATTTTATACCCAAATTGAAAACGAGTATAATTTACACTGAAAAAGTGTATGACTTCTTACCTATTCTCAAATAGAGAGTATGATCCATACTCAATCTGAAAATGAGTATGATTTCATACTTACTCTTAAGCCGAGTATGGATTTGAATTGTGTTTTATACCTAGTTTTCGGTATATATATATATTTGTCTTGCTAGCATCGGTTCATATAATGTCTACATAAACCGATTCTTAGAGGAGAAAATGCCCAACTTGTCTGTGTACTTTTTAACCCGGAATTGCATGACATGAGCACTCGTATAAACCAATTCTTTTTATGCATTGTCTGGTATCGATCTATGTGTGTGTATCGTGGTCACAGATTCTTACAATCGGACTCTGTAGTAAGTAATATGCACTGATTTTTTGTGTTCTTCGTGAATTAAAAAATCAACCCAGAATCGGTCTATGAGTGCATGACCATCCACCAATTCTCGGTTGATTTATGTCAATGAAAAAATCAAATTTTTTCATGTATCGATGATGAACTAATGTTAGTCGATTTCAAGGTTAACTTGATTAAACATCTATTAATCACCCGAATTAACACTAGTCAATCGGGAATAAATTAGCATTAAAAAAAATTGTTGGCTAAGAGTTTTTCATTTTACTTCAAAATGTCATATTTTGTCACCCAATAATAGGCCCCAAATAATTCACCTGACCCAAACTCACGATTTATATGGGGTGATACCATATTACCGGGGAAGGATACCATTTCATGTAGGACAAAAAGATCTTAAGCGATCCCGACCGTTGGATCAGCTAAATGGTATCAGCTCCTAGTAATGTTGGTATCAGCCCATTTAAATCATGCCCAAACTAGCCAGGTTATAAAGACACAAAGGAAAACTATTAGCTCCTTATCTTACACTTAGAAATAAAAAGAACCTGCAGATCTCTGATCACCAAAAAAATAAAATAATAATAATAAAAATAAATACAAAGTATTCTTTTAAAAAAAATAAAATACAAAGTATCCCCTCGTCTATTTTTGAATCATTAATGAAACCTTAATTAGTGTCACTACTTAAATGGGGAAATAAAATATTAAAGCATACGAATACTTTACACATCGTAAGAAAGTTGGCGCATTCTTTTGGTTGATCTCAAATCTGGTGCCTCTATTGGTGGCATTCTCTTGGTTGACCTAGAGTCAGGTGCCTCTATTGCTGGCCTATAACTCCTCTGAAGGGTCAGAAGACTTTCAACATATGTTGTAAACTTGCAAAGGGGATCACCGATAATGGCACCTAAGGAGGAGTAGGGACTTTCATCCACAGTGATTTCAATCTTGCTGAAAGTTTTCTTCTTCCGATTGTAAGAATGAATGAAAACAACATCTTGGTAACTCTGGACACCAAAACTTTCTAAGATTGAGTACTCTTTTCCGGAATCAGCATCTCGATAACTCCGGGGACCAATAAGTTCTAAGATTAAGTACTCTGTCCCCTCAACTGCGTGAAGCAGAACATATTGAGTACTCCAGCAAAGAGGTAACATGATAATCTCTTTAGTCCATTTGATATTACTAGGATTTCTTGTACTTGAATTTTTGTCGCAGTCATCATCAAGTATCCACACGTTGATAGTGTGATTACCAGCGTTCGTTTCTATAGCTAGATGCCCATCTAAATCTAAAAGATGAAAATTACAACTGCGGCCAAGGCTAATAAAATTAACGTCTGGCAGAACTCTGTACTCCTCGCTTCCAACATCAAATGCCACTAATATGTGAGTGTGAGGCTGCTTAAAAATTATCCAATATATGGAACCATTCGCATAAGCAGAACCATATATTCTTTTAAGGAAATTTTCTGATGGTGGTACCTTATCAATTCTTCTCCAAGCAGTGTCATTGCCAAAAGTCAAGATTTCGCACATTCTGTAATCCCCCAGTAACCATCCAGTTCGTCATCTTCCTGTAAGGTATATTCTCCATAACCTTCAAATTTCTGAAGTTCCCATCCATAGATGTTCCACATGCAAATTACTTTGTATTCTTTGGTTGTAGGATCAAACCCAAATTCATATGTGCGACTCACATTTACTTTTGATAAGTCACACCATTGCTCTACCTGTGCTAAATAAGTTGATCTGATCCAAGGTGTTGCTTCTTGGGTGATGACATTATACAGACAAGCAGCATGATCTTCTTTCGTATCGGAACCAGTTTCTTTTTTGTCGATTAAACAGATCATCCCGTTAATGGGTTTTTGCACTTGCTCACAAGCCAACAAATCTTTATTTGATATGGCTTGAATTGTTGCTGCTGCTGTTGTTCTTTCTTTGTGGTTTTTGAGTATGCACAAGTTGGCTGTACAGCGGTTCTCAAAATTAACGCTTTCATCACGAGGAAAAAGCATCCGCAGATTCGTGACTAAGAGACGTGAACTTTCTGATATAATTTTGCTGATAAAAAAGAAAAGACATGGGTTTCTTTTCAATTGCCAACTAATATGGTGTAAATTAATCAACCACTGATCTTTTTCAATTAAGGATTGCCAAGATTTGCATACGCATTTGAAACGGACAAGAGATTTCAATGGGAGTCTGCTCAGTATGTCACATAATATATCGTCATCAATATAGCTATAGCTAGCACGCTTCATCTTTTTCGTCGTGGATGAAAAAGCTTCTCAGGAGAAAACCATAGACTGAGTGCGAAACTATTAATATTAATTGCTGCCTCTTTTTATAGGCTCGAACTTTCTTGCAAACGAGAACGGAAAAGCTACTCCTAATCCTGATGGGAGGGGGATTCGGACCCTGACATCTTGTACAACTTTCATTTCCCAATCCCAATGGAAGTTTGGAACTAAAAAGAATCTCTAAAAATTGGGAAGCAGTGGTCCACTGGTGTTTTCTATGCATGGTCACTACATATATTCCCTAATAGCACCTTGATGTGTCCAAGCTTTTCTAGCTAGCTTCCTAGTTTTTCCATCAGTTCTCGATATTTTGATGTTGTGGATGGTGGGTTTTTGTGATTGAATTTCTGCTTTGGATATCCACAGAGAGAGATTTTGTGCACACGTCACATTTTAATCTGGTCTTTTAATTTAAATTTTGGGAAATATGTACGTAACAGGGAACAAGATTCATTGTACGCGTAGTAGTGAGGCCATCAGTTAGCTATTTTACAAATCAAATTAACATGGCAAACTAACACTCTTCAAAGGGATGTGCATGAAATATAGATTCTTACGTTGCAGTCGATTTTAGTTTTGGCATAAACATGTACAAATGGTTGTTTTTTTTTTTTTTTTGATTTTTCGTCGTGGATGAAAAAACTTCTCAGTAGAAAACCATTTTTTTTTAAAGTAAAACTCAAAATATATACGACATTTCAGCAATGAAGTACACAAAAAGTGAAAGAAAATGAAAACATTAAGAGGTTTCAGACTCTCAGGGACAATCAGTAACTATCCATGAGTAAGAGTTTAGCTTTCCTCAACTGGTACTGCTGAAATCTTTGCTTTGCGTATTCCATGTAATCAAAATCGATATCGTTCACATGTTCTGAAATTATTCCCCATAAGCCCCACACAAGATGGCTTGCAAGAGTATATTTCTCAACATCTTCCACTAGCGCATCCACATCAACATCTGTAGGTTCGTAACCTGAAGAACTCAAATATGCACGACTAAATCTCTTGCGCTCCTCCAATTCTGGATACTTGTTGAAGTCTAGTATATGTGGCATTTCCGAGTGATAATCAGCTGCCATTTCGCAGAAGTGATTGGCAAGATCGTATGCAACAGGGTTATAACTTGCGTACTCGTAATCAATTATAGTCACCAAATTTGTATCTTCATCCATCATAATATTTCCATACTGGAAATCATTATGACAGAAACCAATCAGTTGATTTTCCCCTGAGATCTCCTTCTCCAAAATTGTAATTTCCTCGTCCAAACTATCCAACATAAACACCCTTGCTTCTTCTAGAGGACATACTTGTCTGGCAGACGAAAGCCAGTTCCTCAATCTGTTCCAGAGGACAACATTCTTTGGACCAGGCATTTGAAGTTTATGAAACTCCTTCAATTTTGAAGCTATTAAAGAAGATATTTCCGGGTCTCTCAAATCATGTGCCGATAGCGTCCGGCCATGTATAAATTCTTCAATCCGTCCATCAGAGAAACGTCCAAGAAGACGAGGGCCTTGTCCATGTTTGGACAGACATTCAAATGTGTTAATTTCAACTTCTCTGTTGAAGAAAACATCAACACCTTGTCCGTAAATACGAACAAGAACCTTTTGATCAGGTAACTCACCTTTCTGTCTTTCCCAATTAATTTGATAAACTTCATTCGTCATTGCACCTTTTAATGGGATCACTTTCAATGAATTTCTATCGATAGTATCACCCCAACTTGATGCTAATGAAATTAAAATCTTCGTTGCTTCTCTTGGAATACGATCTACACTGTGTTCCTCCATTATGATCTCAACACTTTCTTCACCCATCTCTCCTGGATTAGATGAACAATATCAATGATCTCAACAAAAACAAGAGAGAATTCTTGACAAGAATTATGATGAAAACCACAGAATCTTGATGAAAACGGAAAGCTCAAAACGAACCCTGTTTAGTCTTCTCAGTTGAAAACCATAGACTGAGTGCGAAACTATGGACGCTGCTGCCTCTTTTTATAGGCTCGAACTTGCATAAAGGATCGGAAAAGCCATTCCCAATCCTGATGGGAGTGGGATTCCAACCCAGACCTCTCGTACAACTTTCTTTTCCTAATCCAATGGCAGTTTGGAACTTAAAAGAATCCTTACAAATTGGGACCTGTGATCCGCTGTTGCTTTCTACGCCACTGGTTTTGATTTGTGAAAGTGGTAGCATATCCAACCCTTCTTCCTCTTTCACTTTGTTGCTTTCTATGCCACTGGGTTGAATCCACTTTGTTGCTTTGTATGCCTATACGCTCATTCTTTTGCACACAACAAAGTGGTAGCATATCCAACCTTTCTTCCTGTTGCACGTGAAATTAATTGACTATTGTTGATCAAAAAAATAATTAATTGACTATTTTGGCATTGTGATGATGGGAGTCTATTGCTGATTTGTCCCATTGGTGTACGAGCTATATATATTTCTTTACAGGAAATCTTGTATATATAAGTCGCACCTGCAGTTTCTTCAACGTGTTTTTAGCATCGACGCCCTTGTAAAACCACTTCCTCCCGCAGTACTGTACAATGTTTCTCGCAATTTGAGACTTTTTACTCGCATCCTCACGCAATTCTTCGGTAAGTGTACTTTGACCAACTTCCAGTACTGCGTTTCTTAGCAAATCCTATTTTAGACAATATGGAAAAACTTAATGAGTTTTGAATCTTTTGATATCATCTCACGGCGCGCGGGTTATAACCCCAAAGGTGTCACTATCCATGTACAAAAACCCCAACAAAACAAATTGTTCACAAAAACCCCATTTAACATAAACTGTCTATATTAACCTTCTAGTTTAAATCACCCCAATAAAAATAAAAACAACCCCACCTTTAATTTTAAATCACCCCAACAAAAATAAAAATCAACCCCACCATTAATTTCTATTATATTATCACCACCACAAAATAACCCCACCAGCAGAACCACCACTGTGCCGCCACCACCGAGCCGCCGCCAACCACCACCGCGCCACCACCATCGATAATTACCACCGCGTCGCCGCCGCCGCCAACCACCACCGCGCCACCACCACCGATAATTACCACCGCGTCGCCGTCGTCGCCAACCACCACTACCACCTCGCCACCACCACCACCACCACCACCAACCAATACATCGCCACCACCACCATCCCCGAAAAACACCACCGTGACACCGCCGACCACCACCACAGACCACCACTGTCGCCAACCACCACCAAAGCCATAAAGCACCATTATCGCCGACCACTACCACCGACCAGAAAAAAAAATGATGAAACCAAACAGAAAAAAATGATGAAACCAAACAGAAAAATGATGAAACCAAAAATAAAAAATGATGAAACCAAAATTGGTTTCACCAAAACTAGATGAAACCTAATTAGGTTTCATCATTTTTCCACATATTGTCATTTCACCAACACAGCTTCAATGATGAAACCAAAATTGGTTTCACCAAAACTTGATGAAACCTAATTAGGTTTCTTAACTCCATTGTTGCTTGTACTCATATTCGGTACCAAAAGCACCACTGCGACTCGGTCACCTCTTTCCACCTGCAGTAGTTTAAGCTCAACTCGTAGCTCAAGCTTCAATACCAGCTGCAAAACATTCCACCATTTGTCATTTGGTATCTCTTTACGGCCTCTGATCCATGCCAAGAACCATCTCCTACTACAGCTTTGTTTGAGCTGCATTAGGTGACTTACTGAAGTCCAGCTGCTCCATAACATTACAGATACCAGCTGTAACTTCAGTCACCACAGATAACTCAACCACAGATACCACCCCTCTACACAGCATCACAAAACCTCCATCTGAACTGCGGTCTCACAGCTCCAGTTCTCCATGCAATTGCAATCAACATCACTGCATCTTCTCAATGCAATTCAATTCTGACTCCATGTGTTCCGCAATTCACAACACACAACCTAGGCATACATCTATTCATCTTGTAACTTGAACTCTCGCCATTTCAGCTTTATCACCTGCAACACAATTACCCAAAGACCAACAACGATAATCTGCAGCCATTAGCCATAACAACTATCCATGAATCACCGAGAACAAAACATACCATTCACAATTTCATTTCGGGTTGGTGCAATCTGTTCATCCAATACACCCCCAAGATCGAGCAATTTAACTGCCAGTTCTCTGTAATTCGAACTCAACTACAAAACCCATTTCAATTTCACCAGAGCAACACCAATCTGCACAAATCAATTCCTCTCAGCTTCTCAATCAAATCTGAAACACATATTCACTACAAACCCTAACTTCAATTTATGTTAAAACCCATTCTAACAAACCATTGAGATTTAATAAAAAATCACCACAGAAAATTGGTGGTGAACGAGAAAGAAAAGAGAAAGAAAAACGAGATCGACGAAATCCCTAATCGATGAAATCCCTAATTGATTTACCTTTCTCTCTGGTGGTGATTGTGGTGCAGAGAAGGAGATGAAGAAAGAAGAAAAAAGAAAAAAGAAAAAGAAATTAGAGATTCAATAACAGCTCCTCAAAGATGAAGACCGACAACCCTAAACCACCACGGAGGTGTTCTTCTTTGGTGTTCGTGGGGATCTATTGGTCTGCTTTGGTGGTGATTGTGGTGCAGAGAAGGAGACGAAGAAAGAAGAAAAAGAAAAAGAAATTAGAAGAAGAAGAAGAGAAGGTAAAGGGTATGTTTGGCTTTTTAAAAAATAACAAAAACTAAATTTACTTATTATTATTTGACACAGGGTTTTTGTGCCACTTTTTAATCAAATGGTTTTCATTTATTAAAAGTAATATGGCTGGATTTTTTGTACCACAAGTTTGGTCACCTTGGTTTTTTTTTGACTAGTTTTGATCATCTAATGTACATGTTTAACGCTTATAATATTGTTGTCACTAATTTTATTCCTCATTTGCATTTTTCATTGTTTATTTGTGCACTTGATTTATCATCCCTATAACTCCACACGCTCTTCTTGAAGTATGTTTGGATGCACTATAATTATCACAAAATTGGTTAAAAAGACCAAAATCAACAATTCCTGGGTGAAAAGGACATTTAGATTTTGATAATGTTTAAATGGACAAAAATGTAAAAATAGCCAGGATGTAAACAGTTTCATCCTGCCCATTTTCAAATGGGGAAGTTTTTTTCTAGCCCAATTTTTTAATTTTTTATATAAAAAACCCTTTAATAAGATTTTATATATGAGTAACCCATAATTAAGTATCATAATATTTCTTTACAAAAATAACCTTTCACCTAAAAAGAAATTAACTACCAAAAAAACGTGAACCTAATAATCCCTAAAATTACTCCCTCAAGTTTACCTTTTCCTATAATAACTCACTTAATGGACTCCTAAAAATTCTCCAACTAATATTAAACGTATTCCTAAAATAACAAACTTAACCAAAATGGAATCTTTTAAGTGAAAAACAAAACTATCCATAAATTTTGTACGAAAAGTCAAACAAGATAAAATTAGTTAGATCTCCTAAATTAACGTTTTATTTTGGTTAATTCAATTCACGAGTTAGGATAATTGAAAATATCAAAATAAATCCTAGAAAACTAAGACAAAAAGGAATCGGTGATCATCGATACTTTGGGTTAAAATACTTTATTGATCCCCAATATCGTGAAAAATAGTCACCCCATGTGAAAATCACTACTCTACTACCACAAGTTGGGATAATTGCAATGATCACATATTTCCTCCTAGAAAAAAAATAATAAACAGGAATCCGTGATCAGTACGTTGGGTTAAAAGACTTTATTCATCTGCATTACTAAATCAGGATCACTCCAAAGCATCCGAACCGGCACTGAATTCCAATTATAGACTAATCACAACTCTTATGAAAAAAAATAAAAAAATAAATAATCTAAACCCGCAATATCCTATTTTATGGATTAGTTTCCCAATCCAACTCCTTGCAAGTAGTGTACGTACCCTATTCAAAATCCTCTTTGCTTCACCGGTTTGGACAAAATTCAATTATCACAACTCATGGAAAATTTTAGTGTTCACCATTTTGTGATAATCGAAATTATCATAACTCACGGCAAATTTTGATTTTCACTATTTTGTGATAACAGTAATACACCTCATGAAAATTCCAATTTTCACTATTCAGTGATAATTAGAATTTTCCTCAAAAAAAAATCTAATATCACAAGAAAATATTAGAATTCTAGGGTTTAAACATGCTAAAAAGAAGATTCAACTTGAACAAACCATGAAAGAACTAAATCACCTCAAACCAACTAATAAGTTAGGATTAAATCTTTTAATTATATCCATGCTAAAACAGGGTTTAATGATGTCGAAAATCTCTACAAAGAATTGAGACAGGAAAATAAGTGAAGGGGTGATGATATAGAGTAGCACAGGAGATAAGTGTGGTTGATCTTCAACTTTAATTATTCACCGAACTCTTAAAAATGGAGAAATATAAAGAGAAAGTACTAGAGCGTGAAACACTCTAGTGGCGTCTGTTAATGGCGTCAGTTAAATGTGTGAAACACTTTTTGATTTTTCTTTAGGTCAAAATTAATGGCGTCAGTTACTAAAGCCTTGAAAATAGGACGTCAATTACTAGATCGTAAAAAATGTTAATTTTTTATTTAGATAAATTTGTTAATAATATGTAATTAATAAGGCTAAATTAGTCTTGCAGAAATTTTGAAAATCTAATTTTAATCTAAAACTAATAATCCTAACCGTACATCTGGTATTTTGGGCTACACATATACACCATCTTAATGGTGGGTTCCTGAAAGAGAGAGGAACCAAACTTGGATTCCTTAGAAATTTCCACATTTTCAAATACTTTCTTATTTTTAATTTACATCACGATGCATCCAGTTTCATCCTTACTATTTTTTAAGAACAATTAATTGGGGGATATAAAAAGTAATTTGGGGATATTTTACTGTTCATGCCGGCATGGTTTTTCAATACCGGAAATCAAAACCGGCACGGTTTTTCCATGCCGGCATGAACAGCAAAATATCCCCCAATTACTTTTTATATCCCCCAATTAATCCTTCTTTTTTAAGTTTAAGCCAGGATGAATCCAGTTTCATTCTTGCTATTTTTTTAGTATCCATTTCACCCATACTAATTTTTACTCGTCCATTTGAACCATGTTTTAAATATATTTGGACAAATGACCCATTTTCCGTATAATTATCAATTTCGTTTTGATATATCCAACTTAATGTATCATTTATGGGGATGCTCTGTCGCTAACTGCTAGCCTCTAGGGCATTACACCGATTGTCCTAGACACAAAAAAAATATACAGACATGTAACAAGAAGATAATGGCAAGAAACACGCTTTAGAAGGAATTGTAAGGGTCATAAATTTGAAAGGTTAGCCAAAATATAGAACTTAGATGCTATATTAGACGCTCATTTTTCTTGTTTGCCCTTGCAAACCCTGAAGGCATTTTTTGTTTTTGATCGGTAAATAAGTATATTGAGAAAAAATGTTCACAAAGTGTGAGCAGCAGATACAAAATTTCTCCGTCAAAAGAGAGACACAACCACCCAAAAACCAAAACAACAACAAATACAAAGACCATCAACAAACTGACATAAACAGCAAAGACCCCAACAATAATGGACAAGATCAAGGCGGTTCAAAAACTATTTGTTTCTACTTGGTCATGAAGTCTTTAATAGAGACATTCTGAAATTCTGGTTGCCTATAGAGCCAATACGCTATAGTGAATCTTACTTTTTCGATAATTTGGCCAGTGAGAGAGACTTGTTATCGAAGGCTCGACGGTTCCTTTCCTTCCATAGGGACCAGATGATAGCAGGCAACACTTTAACAACGAGAGACCTTCTAGAATTGACCTTAGGACAAGGCCAAGTACTGATATCAATGGAAATTGAGGGAGGAAAAACCCAAAACAAACTGAATTCGGCTGTGAAAAAGTTCCATATATTGCTAGCAATAGGGCAGTGGAGAAGAAGGTGCAGACAAGTCTCTTTATCCTTGATGCATAGGTAACAATGATTGGCCCAAGTTCGCCATCTTTTCTTGCACAACTCATCTTGGGTGAGCACTTTATCCTTCAAAGCAAGCCATAGAAAGAAGCTAACTTTTGGAGGCCAATATTTCGACCATATTCTCTTGGGATGAACACATTCAACACCGTTATCTTCATTGATATGAAGTAACCAGTTGTAACATTTCCTCACATAGAAAGCACCTGTCGACTGAGAGTCCTTCCACAACCTCAAATCTGGAGAATTATTGGGATCTAGAATCATGAGATGGAGCAAACCCACCAGTTGTTGTCGTTGTCTCAAGGTGATAAATTTGTTCCTGCTTTAGTTAATGAAATCAAGTCATTGTCTGATCAATTAGCAGCAGCTGGTGAGGTAATTTCTGATAATGAATTAGTAGTTGTTACTCTAAAGGCTTTGAATTCAGATTATATTCCTTTTGCAATTGCTATGAGGCATAGAAATCCACCAGTTACATGTGTTGAATTGCACAACAATCTGTTAAGTGAAGAAACAATTATTAGTGAGAGACACAAAACTACACATGATATTTCAGATGCAAAAGCTTTTGTTGCTTATAATGGAAATTACAAAAGTGGGAATTATAGAGGTGGATATTACAGAGGTGTATCTTCTTATAGGGGAAGAGGTTTTAATGGAAATAGATATCCAAATCCTTGATTTTTGCGTGAAATACTTCGGGGAAGAGGTTACTCAAAATTACCTGAGCAGGAACCATGTCAAATCTGCAAAGAAGATGGTAATATTGCACCAAATTGTACTCACAGGTTGAATTTTTCTTATTAAGGAAGATCTCCTCCAGCTAATCTGACTGCTATGCTAGCAGTAACAGATATATTTGATGCAGAAGAGTGGATTGCTGATAGTGGATAAAATAATCATATTACATCTTCTTCTACTCAGCTACATGACATTACTTCTTATGATGGTGTTGAAGAGATTAAAGCAGCTAATGGAGCAGGTATGTCCATTTCTTGCAAAGGCAACTCTACTAGACTTGCTAAAACTGAATTGTCTAAAACTGATGGAGTTCTTCTTGAGAATCCAACAGAATATACGTCATTAGTGGGAGCTTTGCAGTATCTTACATGGACAAGACCATAAATATCATTTGATGTTAACTTGGTTTTCCAACATATGCAACATCCTAGACATACTCATATGGCTGCAGCTAAGAGAATTCTGAAATATGTAAAGGGTACGTTAAATTTTGGCTTACATTTCACCAAAGGAACTAGTTTCTTGTTAGGCTTTTCAGATGCAGATTGGGCTAGTTGTATAGATGACAGAAGATCAACAGGAGGATATTGTATTTTTCTTGGTTCTGATGTGATTTCATGGTCATCTAAGAAGCTAACTACTATTTCCAGATCCAGTACAGAGGCAGAGTACAGAACATTGGCTCACAGTGCTGCTGAAGTTGTTTGGATTTGCTGTCTACTACAAGATCTACATGTTCTTTTACCTGGAATTCCAAGATTGGGTTGTGACAATATCAGCTCTATTTCACTGGCTTCTAATCTAGTCATGCACTCAAGGATGAAACATGTTCACTTGGATTACCATTTCATCAGGGAATTGGTTCAGTCTAAAGCTCTTGATGTGTTTTATGTCAATAGTATTGATCAGATTGCTGCTTGAATTACCATTCCAAGAGTCTTCATGCTTCCAAGAGTCAATACTATTGATCAGATTGCTGCTTGAATTACCATTTCATCAGGGAATTGGTTCAGTCATGCACTCAAGGATGAAACATGTTCACTTGGATTACCATTCCAAGAGTCTTCATGCTCCTAGGTTCAGTTCTCTCAGGGACAAGCTTCATGTGGTTAAAACACCCATTCGCTTGAGGGGGGATAATAACATACAAACAAGTGGTGAAGGATAAGACTGTGTTGCAGTGCTTGTTAAGGTTCGAAACTCTATATCCTTCTATGTATCTCACGTGTTGGTCGGCTGATGTAAACATCTGACCTGTCACTATCTCACACGTGTGACAGCTGTGATTCGTCTGTGAATCCTGTCCATAAATACTGTGTAATATACAGACATAACTGTACGAACCATTTATTACTCTGCTGAGAGTTTTCTCTCATTTCAATGATGAATACACTGTCGTTAAAACATGTACAAATGGTCTTTTATGAATTCTTATATGTTACTGGTTTTCAAAAGATTCATTCTGAAATTTCCCGATGGTTATCTATCTGTAGAAACCAGTATTGACATAGGTAGCTTGTTTGGCCATTACGACTTGCTAGCTTTATGCAATTGAGAAAAAAAACACAAAGGAAATCGTTGGTCACATTATTACCTAAATGAATATGCGGATAAATTATGCGTTGTCAGAAAGTGGCTGTGCGTTGATGGTTAAGCTCGGGTCAGGTGCCTCTGTTGCCACTCCTCATTTTCTTGGTTGAGGTCGAGTCAGGTACATGTAATTCTAGCCTATAATTCCTTATTCTCTTGGTTAAGCTCGAGCCATCTAAGGAGGGGCAGGGACTTTCATCTCCGAGGTGATCAATATTGGCACCTAAGGAGCAGGGGCTTTCATCTCCAGGATGACCATTATTTTCCCCCAATGAGTGGGGACTTTCATCTCCAGGATAACCATTATTTCCCCCTAAGGAGTGTGGACTTTCATCTCCAAGATGGCCATTATTGGAACCTAAGGAGTAGGGACTTTTAACTCCAGTAATTTTCATCTTGCTGAAAGTCTTCTTCTTCCGATTGTAAGCGAAAATAGAATCTTGACAACTCCGGAGACCGAAAAGTTCTAAGATTAAGTACTTTGTTCCCTCAATGGTGTGAAGCCGAACATTTTTATAACTCCAGCAAAGAGGTAGCATGATAATCTCTTTAGTCCATTTAATGTTACTAGTATTTTTAGTACTTGTATTTTGCTCACAGTCATCCTCAAGTATCCACAGGTTGATAGTGTGATTACCTGCGTTCTTTTATATAACTGGATGCCCATCCATCTCTATAAGATGAAAAGACGCAGGACGGCCTAGGCCAAGTAAATCAAGGTCCGGTATAATTCTATACTCCTCGCTTCCAACATCAAATGACACTAGCATGTGACAAGAATACTTAAAAATTATCCAATATACGTAACCATTCGCATAAACAGAACCATATATATTTTTACTGTAGTTATATGGTGGTATCTTATCAATACCTGTCCAAGCAGTTTCATTTCCTAGATTCAAGATCTCGCTCATCTTGTAATATCCCTCGTACCCTTCTTCGTCCTCTTCATCTACGTGTAATGTGTACTCCCCGTTACCTTCAAATTTCGGAAGCTCCCATCCAAATATGCTCCACATACAAATCATTTTGTATTCCATGGTTGTAGGATCAAATCCAATTCATAAGTACGAGATACCACTAGTTGCGATAAGTCATACCACTGCTCTATTTGTGCTAAATAAGTTGATCTGATCCAAGGTGTTGCTTCTTGGGTGATGACATTGTATAGACAAGCAGCATGATCTTCTTTAATCTCATTATAACTATTTTCTTTTTTGTCAATTAAACAGATCATTCCATTAATGGGTTTTTGCACATGCTCACAAACCAACAAATATGTATTTGATATAGCTTGTGTTGTTTCTTCTGCTGTTGTTATTTCTTTATGGTTTGTGTCTATGCACACGTCGTCTGTATAGTAACACTCAAACTCAACGCTTTCGTCACGAGGAAAAAGCATCAGGAGATTCATGACCAAGAGACGTGGACTTTCTGATATATATTTACTAATAAAAAAAGAGAGACATGGATTCTTTTTCAATTGCCAGCTATTGTTGAAGAATAAACCAAGATACTATGAAGAAGACAGAAGGGATCAACAAGAGTTGTTGATACAGTAGTATGGATCAACTATGAGAGTTGACAGAGTATGTTTGGATTAACTGGTATAGTTGACATGAAGTGAATGGATCAACAAGAGTTGTTGACGCGTGGTACGGTATTTAGAAGTTTACTTGGGTTGAAAGTATTTCTTGTTTTAGAGTTTGTTTACGTGAGAATTTTCTAGAAGAGTTTTTGTTAGAGTTTGATTAAGTTAGGAAAGTGTTTTTTACTTGAGAGTAAAGTTTGTTAATCATAAAAATAGGATGTTCAGCCATGAGTCGAAACACATCAATTAAGAGAAGTTTGTTTGAGTTTAGTTTTGTGTACTTTCATTAAGTCTTTGATATCATATTTTCTACATCTTGTATGAGGTTCTAGGGCTGTGGGTATGAGTTGTTGATTTGAAGAAGATGACAAGTTTAAGTTCAATTAAGGTTCCGGTGTCTGAAGGTACAAACTTTGAACACTGGAGGTTGCAGATGGAGAATATTTTCATATTCCAAGAGGTATGGGATATTGTGAAAGATGGTTATGTAGAACCAGCAGAAGGAGTTGTACTTGAAGGAGCTGCGCAAACTCTGTTAGCTGAAAACATAAAGAAGAATTCTAAAGCTACATATATTCTTCATCAGGGTATTCATGAATCTCTCATGGATAGAGATATCTACATCAAAGAAGTTAAAAGAGCTTGGGATGGTTTGATAAGCTATTACACAGGATCTGACAAGGTCAAGAAGGTTAGATTACAAACCCTGAAAAGAAAATATGAATTATTACAGATGGAGACAACTGAAACAATTTCAGAGTTTTTCTCAAAGACACTGAACCTTGTTAATGAGATAAAGGCCAATGGTGATACTTGTAGAAGATTCGGCCCGATTGTAGAGAAGATTTTAAGAAGCTTGCCTGAGAAGTTTGAATCAAAGGTTATCTTGTTATAGAAGAATGCAACACGGTTGCAACTATGACTCTTAACGAGTTGTTGGGTTCATTACAAGCTTATGAACAAAGACTGTTAGAGAAAACAACTGTTGCAAAACAAGTTGAAGAGGCACTTCAGAGTCAAGTTAGCTAGAGAAGCAATCAAGGAAAACCTAATGCTGGAGGTTTTCAAGGAAGATATAACAATGGTGAAAGATCTAACAATGGAGGTTATCAGGGAAGAAAACCAATGGATAGAAGCAAAATCCAATGTTATAATTGTGGAGATTTTGGACACATTGCTACTGAGTGTTCAAAACCAAGAAAGACAGTTGCTAATAACTACAAAGAAAATTTCAAAGCAAATATAGCAGAAAGTCAAGAAGAAGATGAAGAAGAAAAGAAAGCTGAAAATATGTTGTTGGCTTGTCATACACCTGAAGAACAACCTCAACATAAGTGGTATCTAGATACAGGTTGCAGTAATCATATGTGTGGAAGAAAAGATTTGTTTGATAATCGTGATGAATCAGTGCATTCAACTGTGAAGTTTGGAAACAATTCTACAATTCCAGTTATGGGAAAAGGAAGGATTGGAATAGTTCTGAAGAATGGTACAAAAGCATATATTATGGATGTGTTTTATGTACCAGGTTTGCATCAAAATCTTTTGAGTATGGGTCAATTATCTGAAAGAGGTTATTCTATGAACATCTTCAATGGTGTTTGTACAATTCGAGATCGTTTTAGAAGACTTATTACAAGAGTGCAGATGACTAAGAGTAGATTGTTTCCTTTGAATATTCAGTATCAAAAGGAAAGGTGTTATAGTAGTCATGTTCATAATGATGCTTGGTTATGGCACAAGAGAATGGGGCATGTGAACTTCAACAGTTTACTAACCTTAGCAAAGAAAGAGATGGTATCCGGGTTTACCTTTCATTGAGATTCTGAATCAAGATGTGAGAATTTCATTTTTGGCAAGCAACATAGAGATCCATTCCCAGTCAACAAAGCTAGAAGAGCTGATCAACAATTGGAGATTGTTCATAGTGATCTGTGTAGTCCTATTGAAGTAACTTCACATGGAGGTAATAATTATTTTATAACTTTCATTGATGATTTTAGTAGAAAGGCTTGGGTATATTTACTTAAATAAAAAAGTGATGTTTTTCATGCTTTTAGAAGTTTTAAAGCATATGCCGAGAAACAAATTGGTAAAAACATCAAGATTTTAAGAACTGATAGAGGAACAAAATATACTGTTGTTCATAATTTCATGGAAGAACATGGTATTCTACATCAGCTTACATCAAAATATACACCTCAACAGAATGGTGTAGCTGAAAGAAAGAACCGAACCATAATGGAGATGGCAAGAACTATAAGAAGAACAAAAGATTTACCAAAACGTTTCTGGGGATATGCAGTTGACACAGCAATTTACTTACTCAACAGATGTCCTACAAATTCTTTGAATAATATGAAACCAGAAGAAGCCTGGAGAGGTGCAAAACCTAGTGTAAGACATCAGAAAGTTTTTGGGTGCATTGCATATGCACATATACCTAGAGAACTTAGAAAGAAGTTGGATGACAAGAGTGAAAAGTGTATTGTTGTTGGTTATAGTTCAGTAACCAAAGGATATAAGTTGTTTAATCCAGAGACAAGAAAAATAGTTATAAGCAGGGATGTAATCTTTGATGAAGATTCACAATGGAATTGGAATTTCGGATCAACAACCAATGTTGATCCAAATTCTGGATCAACTAGGAATGTTGATCCACATGCTGCTATCAGAATAGTTCCAATTGTAGTTGAAGAAGAAGTACAAATTGAAGACAATGCTGAAGAACATCATGAAGAAGCAAGAACAGAAGCAATACCACAACAAGAATCTACAAGACTAAGGAGAAAATATGTTATACCTCCTAGGTTGAATGATTATGTTTTAACAAGAGATGATGAATACACTGATGAGGATGTTGTGAACTTTGCATTATTTGGAGATGGTGATCCTGTAACCTATGAAAAAGCATCAAAAGAACAAGGTTGGATTTAAGCAATGAATGAAGAACTAAAGTCAATTGAGAAGAATGACACTTGGAGTTAACAAAACTTCCACCAGGAAAGAAACCTATTGGTGTTAAGTGGGTTTGTAAAACAAAATACAAGTCAAATGGTGAAGTAGATAAACTGAAAGCAAGGTTAGTTGCTAAAGGATATAGACAAAGACAATGAGTAGATTACTCAGAACTATTTGAACCAGTTGCAAGACTTGATACAGTAAGAATGATAATTGCTTTAGCTGCACAGAAGCATTGGAAGATTTTTCAGATGGATGTTAAGTCAGCATTCTTGAATGGATTTTTGGAAGAAGAAGTTTATGTTGAGCAACCAGCAGGTTACATTATGGAGGGGAAGGAAAATGAAGTATATAGGTTGAACAAAGCTTTGTATGGTTTGAAACAAGCACCAAGAGCTTGGTATACACGAATAGATTCTTATTTCATTAAGAAAGGATTTACAAGATGTCCACATGAGCATACTTTATATTTGAAAGCTGATACTCTTGGCAATCATATTATAGTATGTTTGTATGTGGATGACCTTAGAGCAACTGCAGTGGTGCGAGTATAACCAAAGACCAAAGAGGGAAAAAAAGACCAAAATTTGGGTTTAGTCTGGTGTGTGACGTTACGGGTGGAAGACTAAATTTGGTGGAGCGTACACTATACGTTCGCCTGGTGTGGGGTGTGGAATATACGTTTACCCGATCGGGGGGAGATTTAAAAAAAAAAATAAAAAAAAAAAAAAAAAAAAAAAAAAAGGGGCGAACGTATAAAGCTCGCCCCATGTAAAGAGTTTTAAAAACTATGAATGGGGCGGAGGTATAAACCCCGCCCCATACTAAAGAAAGAAAAAAAAAATATGGGGCGGATGTATAAAGCACGCCTGTTGTGGGGCGTATACTTTATGTACGCCTGGTGTGGGGCGTAGATTATATAGCCGCCTGGTGGTGGGGCGTGGATTATATCAACGCCCGACTATATTTGGGTTTAGTCTTTGGTCCCAGACCAAATATAGTCTCGAATTTGGGTTTAGTCTTGGATTTGGTCGATCGTCCGTCCCGCTGAGTCTGGTTCTTTTACCAAATAAATGGGTTTAGTCGCCCACTGCGGTTGCTCTTATTTTTACTGGAAACAGTTCTGAGATGATTAAGAAATTCAGGGAGGATATGGTGAAGGAATTTGAGATGACAGATCTTGGTTTAATGTTATACTTTCTTGGCATAGAAGTACAACAAACTGAAAAAGGAATTTTCATCAATCAAAAAAGATATGCAGAAGGTATACTAAAGCGTTTCAAGATGGATAATTGCAATCCAATCTTAACACCAGTAGAAGAGAGATTGAAGTTGACAAGAGAAGGATCAGGAGAACTTGTGAATTCAACAGACTTTAAAGGTCTTGTTGGATGTCTTAGATATCTGACTTCTACAAGACCTGACATCATGTATGCAGTTGGATTGGTTAGCAGATTTATGGAAGAACCCAGATAATCACATTTACAAGCTGCAAAACGTATTCTGAGATATGTTAGAGGAATAATCCGTATGGCAATTCTCTATAATGTTTCAGAAGATCCAAAATTAGTTGGATTTACTGATAGTGATTGGGCTGGTGATACAGAAGGAAGAAAAAGCACATCAGGTTATGGATTTCAGTTAGGAACTGGTTTTTTCTCTTGGTCATCAAAGAAGCAACAAGTTGTTGCTTTATCTACAACAGAAGCTGAATATATAGCTGCTAGCAATTGTGCTACACAAGCTGTATGGTTGAGAATGATGTTGAAGTCATTTTTTCAAGAACAGAAGACACCAACAACAATAGTTTGTGATAACAAGTCTACAATTTCTTTAACTAAGAATCCTGTGTTTCATGGAAGGAGTAAACACATTGATATCAAATATCATTACATCAGAGAGCTTGTAAGCAATAAGGAGATAGTTGTTGAGTTTGTTGAGAGTCAAGAGCAAGTGGCAGATATTTTCACCAAGTCTTTGAAGTCTAACACTTTCATTTACTTGCATGGAAAGTTGGGAATGATTAGCAAAGAGTATCCTGGTTTAAGGGAGGATGTTGAAGAATAAACCAAGATACTATGAAGAAGACAGAAGGGATATGTTGTTGATACATTAGTATGGATCAACTATGAGAGTTGACAGAGTATGTTTGGATCAACTGGTACAGTTGACATGAAGTGAATGGATCAACAAGAGTTGTTGACGCGTGGTACGGTATTTAGAAGTTTACTTGGGTTGAAAGTATTTCTTGTTTTAGATTTTGTTTACGTGAGAATTTTATAGAAGAGTTTTTGTTAGAGTTTCATTAAGTTAGGAAAGTGTTTTTTACTTGAGAGTCAAGTTTGTTAATCATATAAATAGGCTGTTGAGCCATGAGTCGAAACACATCAATTAAGAGAAGTTTGTTTGAGTTTAGTTTTGTGTACTTTCATTAAGTCTTTGACATCAGATTTTCTATAGCTATGGTGTAAAACAATCAACCACTGATCTTTTTCAATTAAGGACTGCCAATATTTGTATACGCATTTGAAACGCACAAGCGATTTCATTGGGAGTCTGCTCAGTATGTTACACACTATTTGCTCATCAATATAGCTAGTAGTACTCTTCATCTTTTTTTTATAGGCTTGAACTTCTCCGGAAAACACCACAGACTGAGCGTGAAACTATTGATATTGCATCTTTTTATAGGCTTGAACTTTATTGCAAAACAGAACGGAAAAACCACTCACAATCCAGATCCAAGTGGGATTCGAATCCAGACCTCTTGTACAATCTTCTACTATCAATCCCGATAATAGTTTGAAACTAGGACTCAGGGATATTCTAGGACGAGTTAATACAACAACGAATTTTGGTACACCTTTGTGTTTGGGTCCTAAGTTTGTCCAATTTAGGGTTTGGGTCGTAGACCAGTTAGTCAATAGTCAAGTAACGAATCCGTTAAAATAGTTAACATCTGTTAGTTAGACTAAATAAACCCAAAAATCTCCATTCGACCTAAAGAAAAACAAAATTTCAGAAAATCTCTTCCCAGTATGTGAACTTTATTCATCAACGAATTCAATACCTATCATTGTTAAAAATTGTTCTTAAAATCAAAATGTTTGTTTGATTTCATCTTCGATTCTTGAATTCAATTCTTTCTCTGATTCTCGCTAGGAAACAATTCATTTTACTAGCGATTATTAAATTTGCGTCTAGGGTTTTAAAAAATGTCGAATCCATGGGGAGGACGAGGGATAGATGCATGGGAAGAAGAAGCAGAGATAGTATTATGCAGAAGAACGTGAACGAAGGTATCAGCAGAAAAAACAAAAGTTGTCGATACGATTTCTTAAAAAAATAAAAAACCTTGCATCAGGTAGAAGAGATTGAATCTAAAGGTTTCAGAGATGAGTTGTTAAGGTTACGCACTGGACCTAAAAGTCTGAGGAAGAAATGGAATATGGTAGAGGTGGTGGATCTAATTTTTTTTCCTGATCGGTTAAGTGGTGGATTTAAAATCTCATGGTGTTAAAGGGGATTATCCGAAGGGAGGTGGTGGTGGCTCAGATGAGATGGATCTTGAGGTGGTGGTGGCGGAAACAGGAGAGTAGTTACTTTAGCTAACGGATGTTAAAAATGCTAACAAAGTGATTATTTGACTACTTTGACTAACTGGTCTACGACCTAGTTAGTAATTCTCCGAATCATTCCCGAATGATTCCCGAACGTATCCGAACTGACCGAATCCGAATGATACTTCCGAATGAACTCCGAACCTAGTTCCCGGATTATATGGACCTCACGAATGATTCGCGAACGTATCCGAACTAACCGAATCCGAATGATATTTCCGAACTAGAACTTCGAACCTAGTTCGCGCCCAACCTCGCTCTCCCATAGGTAATTTTCTGACCAGAGTTCTGTTGATTGATTTTTGTTTGATTTTGTATATACTTTATATTTAAATACAATTATTCAGTTAAAATTTTCTATTGGTAGTTGTTTAACCAGTGTTTTATGTGTTAATTTTTGTTTAAAAGTCTATAAACTCGTTTTATAATACATTTATGCGATTAAATTGTTTACTTCATGGTAAATAATCACGCTAAAATATTTTTTCCATCTTATAAATCATATACAAATAAAATTAGTCTCGTAATAAGGTCATAATACTTATCAATTTATCATATATGTAAGCCGAATTTTAAGTGCCGAACTCACATTTATAAAACGAATATGCACGTACGTATGCCGTTCCGAACTACTGTCCGGACAACGAACCGTTGACTGGATTTTTGACCGAATCCGACCTATCCGAATCTGTATAATTCCCGTACGTATGCCGTTCCGAACTACTATCCGTATCCCGAATTGCTAACTAGGGTCTACGACCCAAACACTAAATTGGACAAACTTAGGACCCAAACACAAATGCGTACCAAAATTCACGACCCAAACGCAAAATAACTCAAAAATAGAATCCACGGAGGAGGAAGAGCCGAGTACAAACTTAAACTTTTCTAGGTTAAATCTGGCATACAAACAAAACAAGAATTAATTGGGGGCCACAAAAAGTAATTGGGGCCTCACCAGTTGGTCTCCCAATAGCATTTTTAGTGCTACCCCTTATCCTAATTTTTCAAAATGCCTAAACTACCCCCAAAATAATTAGTGTTAATTGAGTTGATTAGGTTAGATTAGTTGTTAATTTGTTAAGTTAGATTAAATCAGTTTTTGGGTAAAAATTAAGATTATAGAAAATTTGTGTTTCTGTGTTGTTGGATAGAAAGGAAGAAAGTGAGTTTTGGGGGAAAATTTAGGTTAAAATGGTTGCAAATGAAGATCCTTTTGCTCAAAATGATGGAACCAATACTCAAAATGAAGAACCCAAAGCTCTAAACAATCAGGTATTCCTATACTCTTCAAATCGCATGAATGGTGCTCCAAGTTGTCGATTCATGGTCACTATGCAGCAGCTCAGTGTTAGAGTCGTTAGGTCGGGAGTTTATTAAACTGACGACCCTTAAGAGTCGTTAGTTATTTGTCACATAAATAAACGACTCTAATCTGCAGTATGAAAAATCGTCATTTAGTTTTGAATAAATGGACGACTCTAATGTGCAGTTATGAAAAATCGTCATTCATTTAACATTTTTTTATAAGAGTCGTTAACATTAGTTTTGAATAAGAGTCGTTAACATTTTTTATAAGAGTCGTTAACATTAGTTTTGAATAATAGTCGTTAACATTTTTTATAATAGTCGTTAACATTAGTTTTGAATAAGAGTCGTTAACATTTTTCTTTATATATACGAACGACTCATATTATTTTTGTCATTTAGTGGACGAATAATAAGAGTCGTTAACATTTTTTTTATACATAAACGACTCAACCAAATAGTCGTTATCGTCTATGGAATTAAGATGACGACCCTTCCATTTATTTGGTCAGAGAAGTAGTTTTTGGTCTTATAGAGTCGTTAGTGTATAAAAAGGGGTCGTTATAGTAGGATCGTCAATTGATTTTATAATATATTGACGACTTTATTCTGGGAAAAAATCTTAAACCCAGAAAAAGGATCATTATCTCCTACACCTTAGACATCAACGATTTTTCATTAAAAAAACATGCAGATCAAAAGTCGTTAGGGTATAAACCTATCGATATGACGACCCTATAATCAGAATCGCAATTTTTCGGTTGGAAAACCTAATTTGAAAGTAACCCATCAAAATAAACGCAAACCGGAATTAAATTGGGGGTTTTATTTTCGGATCGAAGATTACGACGATGAAATCAATTGAAGAATTTTTTTTTTCTTCGGGTGTCATTAATGGCGAGAGAGATGGGAGTCGGGTGAGGGAGGGGGGGTTTTGGTTTTCTGATTTGGGAGATTTTAGATTAAGGGTTATTAGGTTTTAAGTTTTTATTATTTGGGGAAGGGTAGAATGGTACTTTCAAGCTCATTTTCAAAGCCCCCTATAATTTTGGGTGTGGGTATAAAATTTGTGAGGCCCCCAATTATTTTTTGTGGCCCCCAATTAATCCTTGAAACAAAATCCACAACTCATTGTTGGGAGTCTTGGGACCCAGTAAATTGAGTAGTGCGTTATCTTTAAGAACCGTTTTTTGGGGACCATGGTTTTTTTTTGGGGACCATGATTTTTTAGTTATAAGTTCGGTTAGTTGCAAAAAACCTTTCCCAACCGAACATAAGTTCGGTTAGTTGCAAAAAAACATTTCCCAATCGAACATAAGTTCGGTTAGCTGCAAAAAACATTTCCCAACCGAACATAAGTTCGGTTAGTTGCAAAAAACAATTACCAACCGAACTGGTAAGTTCAGTTAGTTGCAAAAAACATTTCCCAACTGAACTGGTCAGTTCGGTTAGTTGCAAAAATCATTTCCCAACCGAACTTATAGTTGCAAAAGCATTTCCCAACCGAACATAAGTTCGGTTAGTTGCAAAAAACATTTCCCAACCGAACAATAGTTCGGTTTAGTTGCAAAAAATATTTCCCAACCGAACAATAGTTCGGTTTAGTTTCAAAAATATTTCTCAACCGAACCTAAGTTCGGTTACGTCGCAAAAAATATTTCCTAACCGAACACATTAGTCCCCAAAAAAACCATGGTCCCCAAAAAAAACCATGGTCCCCAAGGTTAAAAATTAGATTGAAGCACCCCAAGAAACAAGCAAAACAAGCCCAAGAGCTAGTAGGCATTTTTCTACTTTTTCTTGTCTTCGCGGCTGTGAGCAATTATGGAGGAGAGACTGGTCTCATGCCTAAATTGTGATCAATTATGGTTTACAATGCCTTCTTTTCAAAGAGTTTGGAAAGAGTTTTATAGAAACTCAAAATTTAGTTTACAATGTCTTCTTTTTCATGACTTAGAGCAACTGCAGTAGACGACCAAAACTATAATTTTGGTCCAGAAACCAAGCGTAGTGGAACGACTAAAACTAAATATAGTCGAGTTTTTTTTTTTGTTTCAGAGTATATTTGGTCTCAGACCAGGACCAAAACTATATATGGTCGAGCGGAGACTAAAGAGTTCGTCTGGTGTGGGGCGTTGATATAATAACCGCTTGGAATAGGGCGAAGATTAAATGTGCGCATGAGGGTGAAGCGAACATATAAAGTCCGCCCACTTAATATAAACCAATATATTAAGTCACGCACACTTCTAGTACGTGTGGTGAATCATCACCAGGCGAAAGTATAAAGTCCGCCTCACTTGGGCGGACATATAATGTTCGTTTGACCAAAATTTGATCTTTCCCCGGACCAAACTCAAAAAATTTGGTTTATAGTTTGGTTTTACTCTTTGGTTTACTCGTATGACGGTGAACGCCCTTGCGGCACCATTTCTATTCTCAAAATGAAATTCTGGTAGCACATGTTCTTGAAACTGACAACAGGGCCTACACAATACACAATATACCATCGGAAAACAAGAAAAAATAAATAAAATCAAATACGAATCAAATGAACCGCGGATGGTTATACAATACTGGCAATCTTTTTTTTTTTTTTTTTTTTTTTTTTTGTCTTGATTTATTCATAATCTTTTGTGTTTCTTAAAATTTCCAGTGTCCGTTAATCATAAAAAGACATTTTACATCATTATCTAAACGGGAAACACCGATCATCAACTCAACAAAAGCATATGTTTGTGCTTGATATCCAAAAAAGACTCCGTCCGTGGTCTATACCATAAGACCCCGACCCCAAGACTAAAGACAAAACTCATGAACTTACAAAATTGATATGCTAAAAAGCCACACTTTTCTTCAGTGGCAACACTTTAAGATTCAGTCATTTTTTACCATCATATCAAAACTTCTGATTAAACTTGATCCATCTCTTAGGAAGCACCATGGAGTGACTCTTGGCCCAGTTTCTGAACTGGACATCCACCTTTTCCAAGTTCTTGTTATAACTTTAACAGGGAATCCCTTTCTAAGATCTTAACTCTTCTTTAAAAGTCCACGTACTCTCAAGACGGAATCCACTTGCAAATCTGCTACTCACATCAGATTCTGTCATTGTTTTGTGGTATTTGGTACACAACCATTCTCCGCCCTTAGGTTGATTTCCTCCTTCAATTACAAATCTTAAGAGTGAAACATTGGAAAAACGCATACCTCGTCTTCCATCCCCGCAAGCAAGTAGGAAGCTGAAATCTTTTCCAACTTCATTTGCTCAAAAGTTTTAGCTATAGGGGGCAGTTGTGTAATGTAAAACTAATTCAATTTCCTCGGCCATCTCATTTTATTATTCTTTTCCTTCTAATCCTCGGAACATCTAGTATAACAATGACAGAGTACAACAAAAAAAAAACACTCCTACAACAAAAAGATTACGAGTCCTGGGAAATTAAAAGACTGTATGATTATATGGTTAGTTTGTTCACATTCGTAATTCGTTGGATACTTGGACTACTATTATTTAGTTAACACAAAATTCCCATGATGAGGAACCAAAATCGATTGTTGTATGATAGATCGAAGTCTTAGGCTGGGTCTAATGGGCATCCAAGATCCAAGATTGGATGCCAAAACCGTGGTCTAAAGTGTGACTATTTGCTTGATTCCCAGAGTGTGCTTCAGTTTGCTTGGATGCAATATGGATGCAACCTCGGCACCCCATTAGGAACGGCGTATCAAAAAAACATCATACGCCATTAGAAATGGCGTTTTGTCACTATTTTATAGAAATTCAAATATCAGTATCATATAAACCGTTGGATTCATAGTTTTATTGGAGATCTAAAGGTTAACAATGATACGCCATTTTAAATGGCATCTGACGCCATTTCAAATGGCAGATTGACTTTGAATCTTGAATTTTCACTAAACTTGGTCCTTGGAATTCGGTGACGGGATCCAACAAAAAGCTTGAATCCCACATTACCATTAGACTCAGCCTTACAAGCCCAAAAGCATGGCCGCATAATTATGCGTGCATTATCTTTTGTGAAAGATAATCATGCTAGTATACTAGGTTGTAGGCACATTTATCTTCCAATGACTAATCGATTTATCTTGGTCTCCCGTTGGGAGAAAAATGCTTTGGGGGCCTAGTAAGTGGGACGCTATAATTGAGAAAGTGATGGGAAGGCTTTCTTTCTGGACCTTTACAGGTATCAAATATGAGAAACAAAAATCTATCATTTGGAAACTAGTAAGGCCACATGTGCGATGCACATACTTGAATTGGATTATTTTAACAACACCAAATTTGATAATAATGGAGAAAAAAAATCTTAAAATAAAAATTTAATATCTTTGTTTGTACTCATTACATAGATAATTTAAAGAGCTTTCCAAATATATCAATTTTGCAAAAATCCGATATGTATTTTTAAAGATATTTAAGTTTTAATTTTTTTGATCCATTTTTAAAACAATGGCATTCTTGTAAATATATAAATATTAACTTAGTTAATGGGGGTATTATTGTCATGTGAAAAAGCTTCACCAAAAGAAGGCTTCACCAAAAAGGGGTCTTTTCTTTATTATAGGAAGATGTGTGAACGAAGTAGTTCGAATTGCATTATGGTGCCAACAGACATCCATGCCTTCGTGTGTATATATATATAGGTAGAGTGGGTATGCAAGAACCCAGGTATTTAACAATTCTAAATTCTAATTACAGTATAACCCTTATAAAATAATAGCGTCGGGACCGGCAAAATTTATCAATTTATCGCGATATTAAATAATCACATAAATTAATAATTATTAAATTATATATTAATTAGTTTATCAATAAATAATCAACAAAATGAACCAATACACCTTATTCCGTTGCAAATTGTTTTCGTCATTATAAGATTTGTTCAATGGATGACACCATATCAAAGAATCGAAGTGAAGCGTTAGATAATAAAGGAACTAGAGAATTGCAAAATTCAATCAATGGGTTGAATTATCACAGCAGAATGGATGTTGAATTTCTTTTAAACAACCCTCAACGGGATATTATCTCAGATTTGTTAACTGACGAAGAAATAATTGAGAGTGTCATGGGAAAATATGAAAGTGATGATGTGGAAGTCGAAGATGAATGTGTAGTTACAGAGCCACCTTCCTGTAAAGAAGTTAACAAAGCTACAAAGATATTGAAAAGATTTTTATTGCATCAGGAAATGACAACACCAAAAACTCTTCTAATGTTAAGAAAAATCCAAAATGAAATTCAACGTGACATCAATTTCAAGAAAAACAAAGTCATAATTGAATCATTCTTTACCAAATTAGCATAAATGTAAAACTAAATTTATATAAATTGGAGAGTTATTAGTTTATATATTCGAAGGGACCTATAGAAAGCTAAAAAAAGTTAGGAAAAAAATACCATATTGTTTCATTAAAAGTGCAAACGGTCTATTACAAAAGTGTGAACCTCCATCACTAGTTAGGAAAAAAATACATCACGCATATGATGTGGTCGGGACACATCAAACAAGTATGCGCTCCAGGAGGTCCCAGGTTCGAGCCCCCAATGTCGTAATATTGCAGGATTTAACATGAAAGGTAGAGTTAGCTTGCCCCCTTGTGACACAATCTCAGCCCCATCCGCTTCGGCTCCCTTGGTTCGCTGCTGGGCTAGTACAGCAACCTGTTCACTTAATGTAGTAGTACGTTATTGGAGCTTAACCTGTTAGGCTTCCAACTAGTTATGTAATACTCTTTATCTAATAATATGAAAGTTGGTTTTAACTAAAATCCTACTTTTTCTCTTAAAAATACATAAAACTTCTTTTCCCTAAAAACTAGCCTCCTCTAAAACTCCCTGAAAAGGAAAAAACTAAATAGTTTCCAAGACATGGAAAAAAAAAGAAGAAGATGAGCAACATACTTGTTTGATGTGGCACGACCACATCGTAGATGCTCCGGAAAAAAGAGCAAAGTAATGCTAGATCTATCCTTGAACAATTGTGGTTGCCTCTCGAGCTTTAGGTGTTGTCTCCTTTTACTTGTTAATACAAATTTTGATTATGAAAAAGAGTTATGCTATGACGGGATCACCCTCGTGACAGCTTCTATAAGAGTGCACTTCCTAAACCTTGGATAAGATATGTACACATCTCTAGATTAAGTCTAGAATATTAAATTATTTTTATTATCTATTATATCCCTAAATTTATTAATCAAATTTACTTCATAATCACTCCAAATTATCAGGGAATTAGTATTATTCCCTTTCTCAAACCTTACTAATCAGAATTAGTGGAAGACGAAAAATTACTTTTACCTTTCTTGAACCTTAAAAACCTAGACACCGGCGTGGGTTTTACTTAATACAACTATGGAAGAAGACTTGATGAGCTTGGTACGTGATGTGAGCTTTGCAAAGATTGATCATAGGGAAAAAAACTATTACAATGATATATGGTATTTTTTTAACGGTCCGCGAGTTATAACCCCAAAGGTGTCACTATCCATATACAAAAACTCGAACAAAACAAATTGTTCACAAAAACCCCATTTAACATAAACTGTCTATATTAGCCTTCTAGTTTAAATCACCCCAACAAAAATAAAAACAACCCCACCTTTAATTTTAAATCACCCCAACAAAAATAAAAATCAACTCCACCATTAATTTCTATATATTATCACCACCACAAAATAACACCACCAGCAGAACCACCACTGTGCCGCCGCAAGGCCGTCAAGGCCACCACCGCCGCCGCCGCTAACCAACCACCCCGCCCGATCGCCACCACCACCGCCGACCACCGCTGGCTGCCGCCAACCACCACCATCACCACCATCACAACCGCCGCCGTCACCAACAGACCACCACCAAATCACCGCCTGCGGTCACCGCAGCCACCGACCACAACCACAGACCACCGTTGATGACAACCACCACCGTCACCGAGCAACACCATCATTATCACCGACCACCACCACCAACTAGCCGCCACCACCACAAACAATCAATTTTATTGATCAATGTTCAACAAATGAGAAAAAATGTTGCAACCAAACTGAAATAAGAAAAAATGATGAAACCAAACTGAAAAAATGATGGAACCAAAATTGGTTTCACCAAAAATAGATGAAACCGAAATTGGTTTCATCATTTTTACACATATTGTCATTTCACCAATAACCACTGCGACCAACACCACCGCCAACCACCGTGACCAACTACCACCACCACCGCGCCACCACCATTACCACAGTCCGCCGCAACGCGTCATTGCACCACCACTACCAGCCACCTCCACCATCCAAAGACCACCACCAAGACCACAACCGCCCCACCGTCATCACCAACCACCAGCACCGCGCCATTGCACCACCACTACCAGCCACCGCCAACACATGCCGCACCGCCACCTGCACCACGACCGCCCACCACCATCACCGACTACCAGCACCGTTGCCGCCCACCACCACCGCTGAACGTCATCACCCATGTCGCTGCTGAAATCTGCCACTGCTGCCACCAGTGGCACCAGCACTACATACCACCTCCATCTTCGAATACCAATGGCACCAGTACCACCACTACCATCATCTCCATAGCTAAAATAGGATGAAACCATAATTGGTTTCTTCAGAATTCAACTACAAGAAAAATTACAAACCATGATTCCAGGCCGAGTTCCGTCTATTTCTGATCATCTCCTAGCCGATTCCAGGCCTTTCAAATCCTTCTTCACCGCACGCGGTCATCAACTCCACTCGCCAATTCCATCTCTCAAATATAACGCACCCATGGCAAAGAACAACCAACAATGCCTCTCGCCATTTTCCGTTCACCGAGGCACCAATTTCTCGCAGCCTTCTCTCGCATCAACGTTACACTACCAAAAACATATGCATTTGAGATGCAATCATCAGCTCATTATAATCACCACTGCTGCTGCGTGACCTCCCAGCTGTTGCAACCAGCTCTTATATAACTTGTAACACAACCGCAACCTGAACCTAGGCGTTCATTTAAGCAGCATCACACTTCACTGCAACACAAAACCAATGCCTTCTTAGTTTCTTCTCAGGCACTGCTCCGTTGCCACCGCAGTAACTCATTACCATGGCAGCATCAGTCACTCCATCTCAGTTTAGTTCCTGCAAATCTGTAATTTCAGCTACCACCAACCAAATCTGTCTCCATAAGCTAATTCATTCCATACCCAACTGCAGCTGTAGCTTTTGTAAGTTCAGCTTAACACCAGCTCACAGAACCATCTCTGGAAGCAACACAGATGTTGAGGTTACAAAGCCAACCATCAATAAGAGAAACAACACCATCTGAGCTGCAGCTCATTTCAAAACCAAACATTCTCACCATTGCAGTTGCAACCCCTGCAACTCTTTACTTGGACAAACAAAGAACCCCACCTACGATTAAAGATCTTCAATTTATTGTAGAAATCAAAATCAACACATGCAATTGCTCTAAAGCTTCATTTCTCGCCTTTGTTGAGCTGTGCACCAACAACAACTAGCTCATACTGACTCATTGAACCTTCTTAGCTTCACCATCAGCTACAATTCTTCATTCAAGTTCAGTTTCACCAACAGAGCCTTCTTCATTTGAATCTCCACCTTCTCTGTATCATCTTAATCTTCAATACTAACCCTAATTCTTCATCAACTTCACCAGCAAACTCATACCCATTCAGACACAAATTGAGAAACCCTAACTTCACCATCTCAACTTCAAGTTCTGGTCATTACCCATCTTCAATTCAACAATCAACAACTTGAATTTCATCTATGAGCTCATTTGAACTCAATTGCACTTGTTAAACGATCTGTTCATTATCACACAGAACCCATCAACATCTTCCCTGTACCAACAACAATATTTCTGTAACCTCAATCGACAGCAGCAACTGATCTCAGCAAACCCATTCTTTCACAGACCTTGAATCTCAACATAAGTCCTCATCATCAATTCCATCTTCATCTTCCTCCCAATCTCAGTAAATCTGAACCAAACTCAACTTTAACTACGGTCTCAGAAGCAACAAACCCTAGTTTCATCTCATATCCAGCCATTCTTCTCTGAGTCTCACAACAACAGCCATTCTTAAGCCATTCTTTGCCATGTCCTCGATCCAGATTCAACTGCTGCTGCTGCTCGTTCTTCAATTTCAGAACAAATCGAAACCCTAACTGCAAAATCGTCACTTATACAGTAATAGAAACACAATTTACTTTTATTCTTCTGCTGGTGAATGATGGTCGGAGGAGATCCTTTGTTTCTGCTGGTGATGATGGTGTTTGTGGAGATCCATTATTGTTGGTGTTCGTGGAGATAATGGTGGTGGGAGAAGGAGACGAAAGAAGAAGAAAAAAGAAGAAGAAGAAAAGCTAAAAGGGTACGGTTGGGTTTTTTTAAAGTATAAAAAAGACTAAATTTGATCATTATTATTTGACCTGGGTTTTTTGTGCCACTTTTTAATGAAATTGTTTTTATTTGTTAAAAATAATATAACTGGTTTTTTCTTATCACCAGTTTGTTCACCTAGGGGTTTTGTCACTAGTTTTGTTTTTTTAATCTTTAGAAATTAAACATCCATGTGATGTGATGGATTTGCTTTTCCACATGCAAAGCGATCATCAAACCAAAATCATTAATTGCTTATGAATATATTGTTAGATATAGGTTTTTGTTGGAAACAAAGCACAAAAACAGATTACAGAATAATAAATCTCAAACAGCTGAGTTGCGGACTAGGTCGCTATCTTTAAGGTGTTTCGCGATTCTGACTCTTTATTGTGCTAGCAGTCAATTCTTTGTCGACAAACCTATGGGATAAAACAGCTGATACTCTCTTGTTCGATTTCTCTGCACTATGAGAAATCGAACCAACAACTACTCTTTCTTCACTTGCTCAGAACTCAAAAATAGATGAAAAATAATTGTGTTTCATCTTCTCCAGAAACTTTTCTTTTATATCTCAAAAAGAAATCAATAAGGTTTTTAATGAAAATAAATTTCGTAATTAGTGCTCACTGAAAATTGTTCGATGTCTCTTCACTATGAGAAATCGAACCAACAACTACTCTTTATTCACTTGCTCAGAACTCAAAAATAGATGAAAAACAATTGTGTTTCATCTTTTCCAGAAACTGTTCTTTTATATCTCAAAAAGAAATCAATAAAGTTTTTAATGAAAATAAATTTCGTAATTAGTGCTCACTGAAAATCCTCCATAACAGTCATAAAAAGGTAACAATATAATTACCAAAAATTAATAGAGTTAATTAGAAAATATTAAGTAGAAAAACCTTTTTGGAAATCAAGAGTTAAAACCTGCAAAAAATCAGTTTCTGAATCACCAGACCTCCCAAGCCCCAAGGCCTCACCCTCCCGGATTTTATTAAGTAATATATATATATATAATATACCTAGTCAAATTTGTGGGGTGAGACTTGAACCCAAGTCTATAGTGTGGGAGCCCAAAATAATACCACCACACTATCTCTCTAAGTTTGATACAATATTACAAAACTATGTTTTTAAATATATATATCCCAACAATCCCCCACTTATATTTCAAAACATTGAGCAAGTGATATACAGTTGTGCATAAGCAAAGGTGCCTTTCGACTTCTCTACATAGTGTTAAACTTTATAAGTATCAGGTAACTAGAGTGACTCGCGTCTTGAACTCTAACTAATACTAGATTATTCAACACACACAACTATATCGAGAATAAAGTTCTTAAGTTCGCACATTAAGGCCATGTGCTTATCCCTTTTTTAACGAACGGTCTAGAGAAGTGCCCAAGTTCTCATAGAAGGAGGCCACACCTTCACATCCGTATAGGTGAGTCTATCAAGAATACTCCTGTGAATCCCACTCTAAGTTAAGATCTATAGACATCATTAAGAGTTTAAACACTCAACATGTTTCCCACTTCAGGATATCATGCTATGGGAATGCATGACTCTATCATATCATTTGTAACTTCGTCTAGTCCCTTTGAACCTATTTCTAGGTTGGGTATCCATTACAAATGACTCAACTTCTCACGGTCAAAAGTCCCATAATTTTAGAGATATTCCATACCTTTTCTCTTGTTAATCCTTTCGTCAAAGTATCAGCTATATTTCCTTCAGACCTTACATGATCTACTCTAACAACACCAGTTGTGAGAAATTCCCTAACTGTGTCGTGCTTTCGACGTATCTGTCGATTCTTATTGTTATTATAACAATTCTCTACTACTCCGATAGCTGCGGTACTATCGCAAAGTGGATCAAAGTGTTTGGTATCGGTTTTTCCCATACTTTGGAATGTCGACAACAGACTCTTGACCATCCCGCCTCTTCACTAGTCGCTACTAGTGCCATCAATTCAGACCTCCATCGTAGATTGGGCTATAATTGTCTGTTTCTTTGATCTCCAAGATACAGTGCCCTCAGCAATAGTAAAAACATATCCACTGGTGGCCTTGGAATTATCTGAAAGAGTGTTCCAATTAGCATCGCTAAATCCTTCAAGGACTGCGGGATACCTCTGATAGTGTAATCCTAGGTTTGTGGTTCTTTTCAAATACCGCATAACCCTCTCAATAGCATCCCAGTGTTCCAAATTAGGATTACTGGTAAACCTGCACAGAACTCCCACTGCATATGCAATGTCTGGTCTAGTACAATCAGTTTCATAACGCAGACTGCCAATTATACTATCATATTCAGATTGTCTAACACTTTCTCCAGTATTCTTAAACAATTTCACACTAGGATCATAAGGAGTACAAACAGGATTACAAACAAAATAATCATACTTCCTCAGAATTTTTTCAATGTAGTGAGATTGATCTAAAGAAATACCACTACTAGTTCTAGTTATTTTGATTCCCAAGATTACACTAGCTTCACCCAAATCTTTCATGTCAAAATTCGAACTAAGCATGCTTTTAGTTTCATTGACAGCAGATAAATTGGATACAAATATCAGCAAATCATCTACATACAAGCAAACAATCACACACTTATCATTCTCATATTTATAGTAGATGCATTTGTCACCCTCATTTATTCTGAAGTTATTTGAAATCATTAAATTATCAAATTTCTCATGCCATTGTTTAGGAGCTTGTTTCAAACCATAAAGAGACTTTTCTTGCTTACATACTTCCTGTTCTTGTCCAGGAATTACAAAACCTTCAGGTTGTTCCATGTAATTTCCTCTTCTAGTTCACCATTCAAAAAAGCAGTTTTAACATCCATTTGATGAATAACAATATTATGAGTAGCAGCAATAGCAATCAAAACACGTATAGATGTTAATCTAGTAACAGGGGAATAAGTATCAAAAAAGTCTACGTTCTCTCGATGCCTATAACCTTTGGCAACCAATCTAGCCTTATACTTATATACTGTTCCGTCAGGTTTCAGTTTCCTTTTCAAAATCCATTTACAACCTATACGCTTACTACCAGGAGGTAAATCTACCATACGCCAAGTTCATTAGACATATGAGAATCCCATTCATTATCTACAACTTCTTGCCAGAAACTAGACTCTACAGAACTAAACGCCTCTTGTAAATTAGAAGGTTCTTCCTCTACATCGTAAAATTCAAAATCGGGATTTTTATCTTTTGTCTCAGTCCTAGCTCTTTTACTGCATCTAGGTTCAAATTCAGAGATCCTAGTTTCTTCACTTCTAGGTTTTTCTAATCTAGTTTCAGAATCATCACTAGATAAATTACTAGGTATTGAACCCCCACCATTACCCCCACTATTTCTATATTTAAAAGGAAATCTTTCTTCAAAGAAATCAACATCAATAGATTCAATAATAACCTTATTATTAATATCAAAGAACCTATAAGCTTTATTGTTTTGAGCATAAACAATAAAAACACATTCATAAGCTCTACTTTCTAACTTATGTCTTTTAGGATCAGGTTTCCTAACAAAAGCTAAACAACCCCAAACTCTAAAATAAGAGATATTAGGTTTTCTATTTCTCCAAAGTTCATAAGGAGATATCATGGTTTTATTATTGGGAATGCGGTTCAAAACATGGCAAACAGTCAACAAACATTCACCCCACCAATGAGAAGCAGCACCATAACTAAGCAAACAAGCAACAGTCAATTCAGTAAGGGTACGGTTCTTTCTTTCAGCTTTACCATTCATTTGAGGATTATATGGAGCAGTTCTTTCATGTATAATTCCATTAGTTTGGTAAATTTCAGTAAAAGGAGCAGAATCATATTTAGTGACTCTATCACTACGAAACCTCTTAATTTTTCTACCAAATTGATTTTCAATTTCATCAATAAAGATTTTAAACTTTTCAATGGCTTCATTATTATGGCTCAACAAATAAACATACGTATAATTAGAACAATCATCAATGAACGTCATAATATATCTCTTGCCATTTCTAGTTAGGATACCTTCATATTCACACAAATCAGAATGTATTAAATCTAGAGGTTTGGATTCTCTTACTGACGTGATTTATGTGAGGTCTTGGTTATTTTTGCTTGACTTCAATATTCACATTTTTCAAATTCATTTTCAGAAAATTCAGGGAGGACACCTAACTTGCTCATGTTATTTACTAACTTTTTACCCACATGACAAAGCCTACCATGCCAAACATTAAAATTTCAAACCATATAAGCAGAAGAATCAATTTTATTCATAGCATCAACATTAAGCTTAAACATTCCATCAGTAGCATAACCCTTTCCTACAAAGTTCTTATTCTTAGTTATAGTGTAAATATCATACCCAATCGTTTGATACAACCCAGCCTTGTTGAGAAGATAGCCGTAAACAAGGTTCTTTGTCATTTCTGGAGTGTGAAGAACATCTTTCAGCATGAGTGTCTGATGTGATTTTGAAGTTGCTTGTAAAGTGGTAAATAAGATGTCTTTCTCTCGAACTTGTGAAGGATTTTTTTAGACTTAAATTCAAAACTAAAATAGAAAACATACTAAAAATTATAGCAAACTTAGACAAAGATGAAATCAATATTAAAAGAAACGCTGAGGCTATGATTCCACTATTTTCCAAGTTCAAAGTGATTAAACCGATACTTATATTTATGCAATTTCTTGTTTAATTTGATTCTAAAATATTGCAACAAGTAGATTTTCAAAAGTAATAATTGTAAATACCAAGTATGAAGCATCAAAAGTCTTAAAACTAAGCATACTCCATCAAAATAGATCACAATCACTCAAATAAAAATCATATTCAATAATAGTTCAAGGCAAATAATCATATAATAATTGCAAATAAAAAGATAAAATAGAATATACCACTTTTTGTTGGAAAAATAGCTTCCTCTATCGCCTCAGCAATGGGGTTTAGCTCCTCATATTAATCATGTCTCAAAATATGTGTTTGTTGCTCAAAAGTTGATTAAAAGAGTGAAAAGTAATAACATTGCATCGTTGCAACAGTGTATCGGCGTTACAAAACAACTGTTACAATGGAACTGTTACGATAGACTGTTGTAAACACTGTTGGTAAACGATACTTAGGTTCTGTTGTTGAATAGCGATAGTTGTCTGCGACAGTTCCTTATGCGTCTTATGTTCTTCGTGTTCTTGGTATTGCAGCAGCAGAAATAAAACTCCAACTCGTGATTTCAACGTTATGTTCTCTTCTAAACTTCCCCCAAAGTATCTGTCCCCTCTCTATGACTCATACCAACTCCTTATATAGCCAGCAAACCCTAACAAACCCGAGTTTATCTTTTTTTTCTTCCACAACAAGTTCCGAGATTAATTCTCTCTAACTTTCCATGCACGCGTCTGCCGAATTATCCTGACTCTCCCACACTCCCTTGAGATTGAATCAAGACCAAATACATCCAATCCTGGCGTAAAATCCTCCACAGAAATCCAAAACTCCGACAATATTTCTTCGCCTCTGTTTTGTGTAAACTCGATCCATATCCCTTCTTTTTCGATTCTACAGCTCATACCTTCCCTGTTTGACCGAAACATGGTAATCCCAATCCATAGCTAACACTAATTCCGCCATAAACTCGATCAAAATCTCGCCTGGGAGTTCCGCTGCAAAACTGAAATTTGAATTCAGTTTTCCCGCCAAAAGTCGTGAAGAAGAAAGGGTCACCCCCTATCCAGAGAGGGGTGCGAATAGCAACTGCCTTGGGGGATGTCCTGGGGTGCCCCTTATCCAAACTGTGGATGCCAAATAACAATTCCTCCGGGTGCTTTAGACAACTTTTCGAGCCGATTTTTCCAAAAATGTTTATTTGCCAAAAATACCTACACACACATAAAACACCATAACAAGTACAAAAATGAGAACTATCAATATATAGAATCGAGACAATTTAGACACAAAAATGTGTCTATCAAATACCCCCAAACCTATTATTTGCTAGTCCTCGAGCAAAAAAATAAAACAAAAATAAAATCCTAACTCACTGTCGCAGGCATCTTCGATTGCATTTAGCGTATGCAATAAGCCTTTAAACCCCTAGGTGGCTCTAGTGGCCGAGTTATAGTCTCGGGAGGGTTTACCAGAGGTGTACCCACAAAACCTTTATACACCAGACCCTAACTATCTACGCAGAACCTTGGAAGGCACTAAAGAATCTCCTTGGTTGGGGTACTTATTGACTACAGAAGGAAGTACCCTGATGCGAAATTCCAATTGTTGTACACGAATTTGCACTCAAGCATACTAAAATTCATATATAAGTCACAGAGCTCTACTCAGATAGTCGCACTATGGACATCAATAACCGGAGTCAAAACTAATCACATGGATAGATCAAGAAGATGGATATAGAGGAAAAACATAGACGGTTTTGATGTTTACTGAGTGAACAGTGTTTCCCATATCTGTCTGAAGGCCTCCGCCAAAATGAACCTATCCTAATGGACTGAGATACTAGTCTGACTAATATCAACACACTGGCATATACAAGGGAAGCAGTGGTCGATAATCCTAACTTTAGGTCAACACAACTGGCATATACAAGGGTTCCAGTGGTCGACTTTATTGAATTTATTTCGGTTGGTCAGATGGTCTGGTCTCAATTCTTTTTTTTTTCTTTTCTTTTTCTTTTTCACTTTTTTTTTTTTTTTTGGTATCTCAATCACTCTATTTCCCTCTAGCATTGGTAACAACTTGATTCGTGAGCCCCACCTAATCACTTAGAGAAACATAGTTTAAAAACAAAATAAAATAAAAACAGAAGTGAAAAGGACTCAACGAGATATGGTGAAACTATCATGTTATTTCTAACACCTGAGCTCAGTGCTTTTATGAATAGACTCTTTAGATGTTTCCATCTAATCAGATTGGTTCCTCAACTCCTACAACCAAAATGCTTCCATCCACTTAGATTGGTTAGTGCCATCCTTAATAAGCATAAATTTCTAGGCTCTGGAGTTTATTTATTGTAAAAGAAAAAAAAAAGGTAACAAAAGTTTCTACCTCACCCCCAAACTTAAATCTAACATTGTCCTCAATGTTTCTAATTAAAGAACAATACCAAAAATATAAGTAACATGAGGAAATAGTAAAGAGAGAAGTCGGAAAGATAGTACCCGGGTGAAGTGTAACCAAAAACCTACAAAAATAATATACAACATACAAACCGCCTAGATGGTCAATCAAGGTAAACAGGGTCCTCCAGAGGGACCTCCTCAACATCACATGTAGGAAAAGGCTCTAAAAGGGCTTCAATCGCTGACCGTTAACCTTTGAAGAACTACTACCATCTGGTGTCTCAATCTCAATAGTGCCATGAGGAAAAACAGTACGGACCACAAAAGGACCGGTCCACCGAGAGCGCAACTTCCCGAGAAATAGATGCAAACGAGTGTCATACAGAAGAACTTTTTGACCTGGAGAAAATGACTTTCGTAAAATATTCTTATCATGCACAAGTTTCATTTTGTTCTTATACTCCTTAGCACTATCGTATGTATCTCTACAAATCTCGTCCAACTCATTGAGCTGGAGTTTTCTGTGAGCTCCTGCCTTGTCAAGTGAAAAGATTAGCTGCTTAATAGCCCAATAGGCTCTATGCTCTAACTCGACAGGAAGGTGACATGCCTTGCCAAATACTAGACGATAAGGTGACATTCCAATGGGTGTCTTAAACGCAGTACGATAAGCCCATAAGGCATCAGTAAGCCTCGACGACCAGTCTTTCCTATTGGGATTAAATGTTTTCTCTAAAATACACTTAACTTCCCTATTGGAGACCTCTACCTGACCACTAGTATGTGGGTGATATGGGGTTGCTACTTTGTGGGTAATACCATATTGTTTCATTAAAAGTGCAAACGGTCTATTACAAAAGTGTGAACCTCCATCACTAATTATAGCTCGCGGTGTACCAGGTCGTGTAAGTATGTTCTCTTTCAAAAAATGGACTACGACCCTGTGGTCATTTGTTTTACACGGAACCGCCTCAACCCACTTAAACACATAGTCTACAGCAACAAGTATGTAAAGATAACCAAACGAATTAGGAAATGGACCCATAAAATCAATGCCCCACACATCAAAAACCTCAATCACTAAAAGAAGGTTCAAAGACATCATATTTCTATGGGAAATGGTTCCTAACCTCTGGCAACGCTCACAAGAAACACAATGACTATGGGAGTCTTTAAACAACGTAGGCCAGTAAAAACCACACTGCAATATCTTAACAGCAGTCTTCTTAGCACTAAAATGACCCTCACATGCATGTTCATGACAAAAGGAGATAATACTGGACTGGTCACTCTCAGGTACACATCTCCTAATAATCTGGTCTAGACAATACTTAAACAGATAAGGATCGTCCCAAAAGAAATTCTTAACCTCGGCTAAAAACCTAGAACGATCTTTCTTACCCCAATGTTGAGGAATTCTACCAGTAACAAGATAATTCACTATATTCGCATACCAAGGTGATTGGGAAACAAAGAACAATTGTTCATCAGGAAAGCTATCCCTTATAGGAAGGGAATCATTAGGGGAACTAACAATTAACCTAGACAAGTGGTCTCGCTACTACATTTTCGGCACCCTTTTTGTCTCTAATGTCCGGAAAAATTCTTGTAACAAAAGGATCCACCTAATCAATCTAGGTTTGGTATCCTTCTTAGACAAAAGGTATTTCAAAGCAAAGCATGATCAAGATAGATTACGATCTTAGAACCTAATAGGTAGGATCTAAACTTATCCAAGGCAAACACGATGGCTAACAGTTCCTTCTCGGTAGTTGTATAGTTCATTTGGGCATCATTCAGAGTTTTGATAGCATAGTAAATCACATGAAGTAATTTGTTTTCTCGTTGACCTAGCACAACAACTATAGCATAATCTGAAGCATCACACATAATTTCAAAGGGTAGGTTTCAGTTAGGTTCCTGGACTATCGGGGCAGTAGTGAGTAAATTCTTAAGCTTCTCAAAAGCCTCTAAACAAGCATCATCAAATTCAAACTTAACATCTTTTGCAAGCAAATTGCAAAGAGGTCTAGAAATCAAGCTAAAATCCTTAATGAATCGACGGTAAAAACCTGCATGCCCTAGGAATGACCTAATATCTTTTACGGTTTTGGGACTGTAAAGTCTTAATAAGGTCAACTTTGGCTTTATCTACCTCTATACCCTTTGAAGAAACGATGTGCCCTAACACAATTCCTGATTTAACCATAAAATGGCATTTTTCCCAATTAAGCACTAAATTCTTTTCCTTACACCTAGTCAACACTTGTAGGACCAGAATATCGCGACAGCAATACTTCACGAGAGTAATAAACAACTACATTGCGAAGATGTCGCAAGGAAGTAATTTAAATGACGCATCAGATGACGACAGCCAGAACATGAGAAAAGTGTGAAGACTTGGCGAGATTTAGGAGTGTCGCGAAGTCTAACGCTTACATACTTGCGACGCTTCGCGAAGGATTCCCGAAAATAAAGGACAGCTTAGCTGTCATCCATTATGTAATACCCTATATAAAGGGTCGAATAAGTCTGTTGTAGGAGAGGTCTTTTTGAATTGTTGAGCAAAATATTAGGAGAGAGAAACTTTGGAGTGATTGTAATTTTCTTAACTCTGTCTATTTTCCTTTGTGAACATTTCAAGAAAATAATCAATAAAATCTATAGCAATTCATATTCAAAATGAGTTAATTGAGTAAAATCTAGTAAGGGGTGTAGTGTGGGATTTCCTGCAACTACATATGCGCTAGAAACAGGGAAGAATTTGAGTACAAAGAGAAGAATTTCATACAATTTCTAGCAAATTATTGAAATTAAGAAATGGCTAGAAGAAGAGGAACATCAGAACAACCAACAACCGTAAGAAGAAGCAGAAGATTGGCTGGGGAAAGGAGAAATGAGGTAGGTGAACCCTCAAGAGTAAACACAAGAAATGAAGAAGAAGTCCAAATTCAACCACCAATTCAACCAAATAGAATAGAGTAATAGATTATGATAGGGTGAGTGTGCATACATGGAGATCAGATTCTATAGAAGAAAGAGAAGAAGTGAAACAAGTGATAAATAATAGACAAGAGGAGAGAAATCGAGAAGAGATGGGAGAAACAATTCGTGGAAATGAAGAAATTGCAGCATTAGAAGCGTTGAGACAGACAATACATGAAGAAAGACGGTTAGAAGCAGAAGAACGCGCAAATTTAACAAGGCAAAACCACGAATTAAGGATGGAAAATAGGAGGCTGCAAAATAGAAGATCAAGAAGTAATAACAGATCGAGATCAGGATCGATTAGAGAAAACGTGAGAAGAACATTACCTGCAGAAAACATTAATGAAGAAAATTTGGAAAGAGAGTTAAATTTTGGTGAAGGAGGTCGCGAAGAGAGAGAACTAGTAGAGAATCGTTATATTTTGGTGAATGATCAAAATGATGGAAATCAACAAAATAGGCAGCCTCAAGGACAGAATAACTTGATTAATGAAGAAAATCGGGGAAGAAGGAAGGAGAATACTACATGGGAGAGAAACACAAAGGAAACAAAAAGGAAATTGAAGATGACATTGAAAAGCATTATATGAACAAGCGCGTCTAGCTCGCTGAGAGAGAAAGATTGAGAGCAGAAATGGAAAAACGGGAATTGGAAGAGGCGATTCGGCAGAATAATCATGACAATCGAGAAAAAAGGCGCGAGCGAAATCGCAACAATGGAGAAATCAACGAAGAATATGAAAGAATACAAAAAAGAATTGATAGACAGCCAAGAAGAGAAAATGACAGATATAATGGTGTGAGAATTTGTGAAGGAGAGGAGGGAGAAACTCGCAGAGAAAGAAGAGAAGAGAACAATGAACCAGAAAATATAAGTAGACACGAACGGAGAAGGAGAGAAGCAGAATTAAAGAGACCGATAAATTCAAATTCTGAGGCAAATGAACAAATTCTGAGAGAATTGGCAGAGATGAGAGGAATATTGAACAACGAAGAGAAGGAGGGAGAAGACAGGTTAGATGAAGCTATCGCAGAGGTCGCGAAAAATCCTTTTACATTAGAAGTGCAGCTAGGAGGAATACCCCCAAAGTGCAACTTACCAAAGATTAACTAGCATTTTTGATGGGTCAACTTGTGTAAAGACAACACATCAAGGCTTACGTGAGATGTATGCTACAGTGGGAAAACCATGATGCTATATTGTGTAAATACTTTGCGTCGAGTTTAACGGGAGAAGCGTTGAAATGGTTTGAGGGTCTACCAAGGAATACAATCACGTCATTCAATCATTTACAAGCAACTCTTCGCGACCTGGCATTGAAGATGTATTTGGGCTAAAACAAAGAGTTGGCGAGAGCTTGAGACATCTGACCGTAAGATGGAAGACAATGTGCAGCGAAATGGCTGGACGGGTGGATGAAAGATACCTCATACTATCATTCATAAATGCTATGTTCGCAACCAACCTATTATATGTTCAAGTTTTCAGAGTCAAGAATACAATCACGATGACCGAATTGAGAGAACTGCAAGAGGAATATATTGCTTTGGAAGAAAGACAAAATGAAATGGAATCGTACCCGGTCGCGAATACAAGTTCAAGTGCTGCGAACGCAAGTTTGTTATCCAGATTAATACAAACAGTGGCGAGTACCTCGCAAGGGCAATAAGAAAAAGTGGTAGATGATGGACAGCCAAAATTAGTAGCGATGGGAAGCCGAGATCAGGAAGAATTTGAAAGAGAAAGAAACTACTACAATCGTAGCGGCCCGAACAAAATTCAGAGACTTGATCACCCGCAAGAAACCTATGGAAGTCAAAAACAGAATTATCATGGAGGGCAACGACGTCATAGAGTAGTATGGGAAGAAATCAAGATGCCACCACTGAATACTAGTGTGGAGAAGATATGGGAAGATATACTCTTGATGGAGAATATACCTGCACCATGGAACATGGGGAATGAACCGCCACCAGGTGATAGAAGTCACGAATTCTGCTCTTACCATCGTTTTCATGGACATCTGACAAATGACTGCCGAAACATCAAAAGAATTATCCTTAGAATGATTGATCAGGGGAAGTTGAATCACTTTTTAAAAAGCGAAGAGAAAGTTCAACATTTACCGCCGCCACCATCAAAGGGAAAAGAAACGTTCATGATAGAAGTTGGGGCGAAAGCTAAAAATTTGTTTTGCAACTCCATTGTTCATTCATATCGCACCATTGAAGATTTTCATGATAACGTACTCAGTAGGGTTTTTGCGAGGGATGTTAATGATAAGGAGGTAATGAACATCGCGAGGAAATCGCAGTTAAAAGAGTGGCAATTGCAGATTATCTCTTTCTCGGCAGAAGAAATACCCAAAGGTAGAGAAATACATGATAACCCGTTGGTGGTAAAACTGGATATTAATCCAAAACCTGTTGATGGGGAAGATGATGAAGCAGAAAATTGCTGGGCGATAAATAAAATATTAATCGATACTGGGAGCTCAGTCAATATTCTTTTTTACCATACTTACAAGACTATGGGAGGAAAGGATGAAGATTTGATCCCTTCAACATACAAAATATATGGTTTCAATGGTACCGCGAACAAGCCCAAAGGAGAAGTACACATGAGAATACCTTTGCAAGGATTGTCAACTGATATTTTGTTTTGTGTGGTCGATGTGGAGTCCCCTTATAATGCATTGATGGAAGGCCATGGTTGCATGAAATTCTGGGTGTGGCGTCAACGTATCATCAGTGTATAAAGTTTCCCCATCCTAGTGGTGTTGGAATTATAAAGGGAGATTGGATAGAAGGGGGAAAATGTTATGAGGTCGATGTGGAGAGCTGTGAAGAGAGAGCCGCAAAAAAGAAGGGATGGAAGAAGAATATAAAAGAGGAACACAATCTCCCTATAGATGAAAGCCTCCTTCTTGTAGTTTGATTTGCAGTTAGCACCATTCTCTCTCTCGACAACAACGAATCCATAGAAACACCATCATCATCAGAAACTTTTCCTCGAGAGATATTTTCCCGCATCAAAAGCTACTCAAATTCACGATGAAACCATGGTGCGCAGAGTGCGGCTTGGTTTGGCATTGCTGCCATGGTGCGCAGAGTGCGGCTTGTTTGGCATTTGGCATGGTTTCCATGGTGCGAAGAGTGCGGCTTGGTTTGGCATTGCTGCCATGGTGCGCAGAGTGCGGCTTGGTTTGGCATTGCTGCCATGGTGCGCAGAGTGCGGCTTGGTTTGGCATTCTTTGCCATGGTGCGCAGAGTGCGGCTTGGTTTTGGAATTAGGGTTCCGTGTTGAAAACCCTAACTGGGTATTTTGAAAAAATACCCCTATTAATTATTTACACCCGAAAGTTAAATGCTCTTAGTTAATGTGTTTCGGGTAACACTAGGTTATGGGGTTTTACGATTTTACCCCTTGTTTAAAAACCACCATCAACATTAAGTCCCATGCTTTAGCTCGGAACAGGGGCTTTGTTGCGGGGTAAGCATAAGATGGTGACAAACTATCAACAGCAAACCGTAAAGAGAATTGAGGAGGCTTGTCTGACCTTTTATAAATAGGATTTGGAATCCTTGCCCTCGGTAGTTTTGCACAAATCGGGAGGCTAGCACAATTGGTGGGGCCAGGGTGCAGCTTGGGCGACGTTGGGAAGTTGGCGTGAGTTGGGAACCGAGTGTGCTAGCTGGTGGGACCGGCGCAAGGTGTGGAAGCTGTGCGTGCTTGCAGGCGTGACTTGGGCGTCCATTGGGAAGTCGGTGCAATTGGTGGGGCCGGTGCAGCTTGGGCGACATTGGGAAGTTGGGCGCCCTTGTGGGCCCGTTTCTTACACGCACGATTTTGGTAAAGGGAAATCCTTCCCTATTTCAGAATCTTCACGCATATATATATAAAGTCCCTTTCTCCCATCTTGCACTTTCATCTTTTCATCCTTTCCTACTAGCTTGCAGATTCACAAAGAAACCACTTCGGTGTATGTCTTCCAGTACTTCTCTTGTTTCCCTTTTTATGTAGGTGTAAACCCTAAGAGTAGGCGTTTATATATTGCGCATATAATTTCTTGGCGTGTCTCTTGTAGAAAATATTGTATGTATGCAACCAAAGGAAATACTGCATATATTATTCGAACCCGTAGGAAAGTGCTCCATATATTATTTTTAACCCGAAGAAGGTTACTGCAGACGCACTTGAGCCCGTATAAAATACCGCGTATATAATTTTGAACCCTGAAGAAAATAATGCGTGTGCAGTCTTGAACCCGTAGAGAATACTGTACATGAATCCCGAAGAAGAATATTGTATATATATGCTCCATATGACTTCGAACCCGCAGGAAATATTGTATATATGATTTTTCGGTCCTGAAAGAAACATCACGCGTGCAGTTTTGAACCAGTAGAAAAATGCTCCATATATAATTTTGAACCCGAAGAAGGATACTGTAGACACACTTGAACCCGTATAAAATACCGCGTATATAGTCTTGAACCCGAAGGAAATACTGCGTATATAGTCTTAAACCCGAAGAAAATACTGCGTATATAGTCTTGAACCCGAAGAAAATACTGCGTGTGCAGTTTTGAACTCGTAGAGAATACGCCCTCTTTTTTTTTTTTTTCTTTTGTATTTCGGGTTTTCCTTTTGTCGGGCGCGGTTATGTGTCAGGGAGATAATTTTTTTTTTTTTTTTGTGTGTGCAGATATCTTGTTACTAAGTTGTTATTAAGAGATCCGACAAGATGTTACCTGAACAAAATTTCGCTTCATCAAAGGATGTCCATAATTCCAAACCAAACACGGATGATGAGTTCTTCGCCAAAAACTTGTCTCTCCTCGGAAAAATCACCCGTGGTTTCTGTGCCAATTTTGTTAACCGGTGGTGAAGATGAAAAGAAGACACGTTCGGTTCGCCCAAAGAACACCATACGGTTCTGTCTTCAAAAAGGGGTATACTCCTCTTCCAACGTTGATTTCAGGATGTGTCAAAGCCCATTGCGTTCTTTTGATAGATGGGTTGAGTTCATGGTGAGTAAGGAGCACATAAACACCAACCCGACTCGAGCGCAGATTATTGATGCCGCCGTCGAGCTTCGAGAAACCTCCGCATTAGAAAGGATATCCCGGGCTTGGTTGCTTTCATCTCCGGATGGTGTTCGGACACCCATACAATCATATGTAGATGGGGTGAGATAACTTTCTCCTTGGAGAGTGTGGCTCTCTTTGAATCTTCCAGAATCGGGAATCTTAAAATCCAATTATCTCGAAAGTGAGGTGAAGATGCGGGATGACCTTGCCGCTAAGTTGGGAAGTTACGCCGAAAAGACTCCACCGCGAAGTCGAAGGATTCTGTCCGGAAAGAGGATGAAAGGTGCTTTTATAGCCGGTGGATGTCTCAATGGTTTTCGGACGAGCTGGAACCTGAACAGAAAAGCAGCGATCTTCATGTTGCATCATTTTGGCTCTCTGGTTGTCTAGAGACATTTTTGATGACGGTTCTGGCAAGAAGGAAATAAGACCAGAGTTGCTAGCGATTGCTGTGAAGTTAGCAAAAGGTGAAGTTCTTCCCATTGGCAAGCTATTCCTCGGTTCCCTGTATGTGCATCTGGATCACCTGGTTGCGAACATGCGAGTTTCGAATGGTTTCATGAAAGTGGATTCATATGTGCACGTTGCTTTTCTCGCAAGTCCGGCTATGGGATCACTTTGAGAAGTATGCTCCGAAACCGATGCCTTCGATTCCCGCGAGTTGGGGGTTCCGAATTCTTCGATGGGTGAACAGGGTCCAAAGGTTGGCATGAGCTTGGTTAGTCTTCTTGACAAGTCATATGAAATCGTTTATCCCGTGGGAGCCGGTCCATAGGTCGGTGACTCAAATTGACACCTTTGCTTCTGCTCCGATCATGTCTTTGTCTTCTGATGGCGATTTGAGCGTTGGTGAAAACTTGTTTATTCAAAGCTGCATGTCCGGTTACATGCCGTCTTTCTTCATGGGGTCTTTCCAGATAGCTGCTTACAATATTGACCGTGCTGCTCGTCACATGGGTTTCGATCAAGGGGTGCCTCTTGCTTACCAGCCGGTGATCCCTAAGGATTCATTGTGTGTCGCCCTTAATGCTAGCGCCCTTGAGCCGGGTATCCGCCTTCCCTTCTTTCAAGTGGGAAGAGTAACTTCGACGACCTTCGGCTATAATGAGTTCTGGTGTGACGAGTTTATTATGATCCAAGATTTTGTGAATAACGTGGTGAAGAACGTTCGTTGTAAACCTTCCCCAGCAGTTTTGAAGAAGTATCCAATGTTGAGAGATCTCAAGCGAAAGTTTCTAAAGCAACTCGGAAAGTCCCCGTGCCAAGGGACGGAGAACGAAGAATCGTCTTTGGCGGGTTCCGGACGGTTTCAAAAGACCCTCCCTCGCTCTCGTGTCTTTCAATTCTTCCAATAACCTGTGTATGTGTCGCCTCTTCGTTGGTTTGTCTCAAAACACGTGAATTTCTCGCTGAAAACATGTGTCTTGTTTCCTCCAGGGCTTCGGTAGTGTTAATGCTTTCATTTGCCCTTGCACGTTGCCAGAGACGGCAATTTCTTCAAAAATTCCAGCAAAGACCGAGCCTTCTCATAGCGGTGATGAGTCGAGAAAGAAGAAAGTTCGACAAGTGAGAGTGATTCCTCGGGCAAAGACCGGGTCCTTTTCGGGAAGTGGTTCGGTGAGTTTCGCGCTTCTTTTCTTTCTTCTTCTGTTCCTTCTTTTGAAAAATGTCTAACTCAAGTTCGCGCAGGAGGAATCCGGTTGGAGGATGATTCCGGGGTAGAGCCACACGAAAACTTGCCTTTGGTGACCACCGCCTGGTGACTTGGAGATGGGCGTTAGCCAATTGCGGGCATAGATGTGGTCCAAACGTTGGATGATTCTCTGATGGTTGCTGCCGTAGACATGGAAGAAGACCCTCTGCGAATCGTGAGGCCAGGTGCAGGCACCATTTTTGATCCTCCGTACTTGGTTCCTTATCCAGGTCATGTGTTTGGTTGGCGGCTTTAGCGTTTAGGGCTAAGCATGAGACGTTGTACACCGTATCTGGGAGAAGTACGGACATATGGCCACAACCAAGAAAGTCACTATTTGATTTGCGCTGGTTAAGCGTGTGGAAGAGGCTTTATCTTCCATCGAGGATATGCGTGAGGTGACTGGTCACACCGTTTCAAGACGTTATTGCCGACCGGGAGCACCATCGCGACGTGTGCGAGAAAAGGAGTTCAACACTTCGTAGTTTGTCGAAGGCCTTGCTGAGATCCAAAAGTTGAAAGATGCAAAGCAATCGAAAGCCTTTCCGCCGAGGAGATTTCACGACAGAGGTGGAACTCGAAAAGCTTTCCAAGATGTTGACTATGAAGAGAGCGGCTCTTGAAGATGCAAAGTTGACTTTCTCCAAGAAGAGCAGACTTGTTGGATGATTTTCCTTGAATGTTTCTCTCGTTAAACTTTCATTTAGGTTCTTCTTTCTTTTTTTTTTTTGAAAAACATATTGGATGTCTGGTTCAAAGTTTGACCGGTTTTGGTAGACAGCTGGTAGCTCTTGAGGATATTGGATTATTTCTGGGATGAATGGTTTTGATAATATGACTCTGATTATGTTTTGGGAAAGAAATATTGCTTTTATAAAAGTGTGTGCTAGCAATAGGCACAAGACGCAGTAGTATGACGGTTTTATTAAGAACCTAAAAACAGATCGTTTATCTTGCCCAATCTAAATTTACTCACTTGCAAACACGCCTCTCTCCAAGTAAAAGGAAGCTTTGCTGGTAGCATCGCTAGTTAGTCCCCAATTGCTGGTAGCGTCTTCAGCAGTCCCCAGTTTTCTGGTGTAGTTTTAACAACCGATAACCGGGTTGTCTGGTAGTTGAGTCGGACTGAGTCGCAAGTCCCCAATCGCTAGTAGCATCTTCAACGAGTCCCAGCCAGGTGTAGTTTTACAACCGGGTAACCCGGGTCGTCTGGCGATTGAGTCCATATTGACATCTGGGTCGAAGAACGAGATCGAAGAACGAGATCGACAGTCTGACATTGTAGCCGATAGATCAATCCTCCCGATGTGGTCGCCAATTGTTTATGGGTAAAAATCATTTCGGCCGATTTCGGTAAATTCGGTAGGTGAGTGAGAAACTGGTTCAAACCCTAAACAAATGTGCTTCACGTGAGCACTTTATAGATTCGAGAGATCAATCTGTACAAGTCCGGCCTAAACCAAGAAATGGCCATTCCAGACTTGCTTGATCCACAAAGTGGAGGAGAAGGGTTGATTTGGGGAGGAAGCCAAGAAAGGTGTTGAGACCAGAATAATTGGGAGAGTAGTGTCTCGACTTGTATCGTCAAAGTGGAAGCTTGAAGCTTGCAAGAGATGAAAGCTTTTTGGAGAGCTTGCAAAGTTGCCTTTTTCCGAGAGTGTAGTATTTCTCTCCGACCGAGACTTGTTATCCGGTGGAAATAGGTAAGACCTATTTATACAAGTCGATATTGAAACGCACCCTAGCCTCATGAAGGAAGAGAGTAAAGGGTGAAATAATGGGAAGAGGTGGTAACCGCATGGTGTTAATGGGTGAAAACGTTTTCACCATTATTTCCTCATTTATTTGACCGCTTTATTCCTTTTCGCGCTTTCTTAATGTGAGCGTAGTGTACGCTGCAAGCTGTGACCGCCAAACCAAAACCCCGGAAAGCATCCCCCAGTTTGTGTTGATATCTCGAGTGTTGGTTGCACCTTGAGTGCAAGTGGCGCTGCTAGTGGCGCGTGTGGCATGTGCCATTGGCATGTGCGGAATGCCCTTGTTGCGGGTTGTACCTCGAGCGCAAGTGGCAATGCCAGAGCTGCTAGTGGCGTGCGTGGCATGTGCGGAACACCTTGGTGGTAGGTTGTACGTTTAGTGTAAGTGCCAATGCCAGATTTGCTAGTGGCGTGTGTGGCATGTGCCAATGGCATGTGCGGAATGCCTTGGTGGTAGGTTGCATGGTTTGCGAGTTAGGCTACCGGCGTGCATTAAGGGGCACGGCTAGGTGATGAAGGCTACCGGCGAGCGTGTTGGCATGTGCCAATAACATGCGTGGTCAGTTAGGGCCGTGGCCTTGGTAGGAAAAGCTACCAATGAGCATGTTGGCATGTGCTAATGGCATGCGTGGCCGCTTAGGGCCGTGGCCTTGGTAGGAAAAGCTACCAATGAGCATGTTGGCATGTGCCAATGGCATGCGTGGTCGCTGGGGTCGTGGCCTTGGTAGGAAAAGCTACCAGCGAGCATGTTGGCATGTGCCAATGGCATGCGTGGCCGACTTGGCCTAGGTTGCATGGTTTGCAAGCCTAGGGCGCTATATTTGGTATGTGCCAATGGCATAGCGGCTTGGAAATATGGCTTGTGGTGCGTGTTGGCATGTGCCAATGGCACGTACGGCCATGTTGACCTAGTTGCACGTCTTGCAAGCCTAGGGCGCTATATTTGGCATGTGCCAATGGCATAGCGGCTTGGAAATATGGCTTGTGGTACGTGTTGGCATGTGCCAATGGCACGTACGGCCATGTTGACCTAGTTGCACGTTTTGCAAGCCTAGGGCGCTATATTTGGCATGTGCCAATGGCGTAGCGGCTTAGTTTGGCATGGTTGCCAATGAGTGCGATATGTAGTTTGGTTTTAGCGTCGCTGCCATGGTGCGCAGTGTGCGGCTTGGTTTTGGCGTCGTTGCCATGGTGCGCAGTGTGCGGCTTGGTTTGGCATCGTTGCCATGGTGCGCAGTGTGCGGCTTGGTTTTGGCGTCGTTGCCATGGTGCGCAGTGTGAGGCTTGGTTTGGCATTGTTGCCATGGTGCGCAGTGTGCAACTTGGTTTGGCATTGTTGCCATGGTGCGCAGTGTGCGGCTTGGTTTGGCATTGTTGCCATGGTGCGCGGTGTGCGGCTTGGTTTGGCATTGTTGCCATGGTGCGCAGTGTGCGGCTTGGTTTGGCATTGTTGCCATGGTGCGCAGTGTGCGGCTTAGTTTGGCATTGTTGCCATGGTGCGCCGTGTGCGGATTGGTTTTGGAATTAGGGTTCTGTGTCGAAAACCCTAATCTAGTATTTTGAAAAAATACCCCTATTAATTATTTACACCTGAGTTAAATGCTCTTAGTTAATGTGTTGCGGGTAACACTAGGTCATGGGGTTTTACGATTTTACCCCTTGTTTAAAAACCACCATCAACAGTGCCAAAGATCTTCCACCACTGTGATTGCCAGCATCCCCACTGTGTAACTTCTTTAACACTGCTTCTCCTTCCTTTCGTGTTAAACATCTAAGCGAGGGTCCATTAAAGGATCTTCGGTACATTACCCCGTCTCTTAATTCATAATTTGTTGCACGGCTTTTTAATTTGTGCGCCTCTAATCTATTTCTTGGTGTTTCTCCTTTCATCAGATATGCATGAAGTTCTGCTCTCCAATCTTCACTATAGGGCCTTTGTGCTTCATCTTCTATGAGCATCACTTTTGTCTCTTGCTCTTCCTCCTTATTGATTGATGGTGATAGAAGTGTCTGTATTTTTATGCATATCGCAGCTGGATCTGTCATCATACTTGATATAAAAGCGAAAGCATCTACGAGTCTATTGTCTCTTCTTGATATATGTCTCCATTTTATTTTTGGTATCTTCGTCGACAATTCTTCATCAAGTTTTTTGTATTTTTTCAAAGATGGCTCATTTGTAGTATATTCTTCTTTTATCCGGCGAATAGCTAATTGGGAATCACTGGTGATTCTCACATTCTCCAATTTCATTTCTATTGCGAATTGCAGAGCATGTATTATAGCTTCATATTCTCGTTTCATTGTTGGTAGATGCAAATTCCAATCGAAAGAAAAAGCCATTTTATTGCCTTCTCAGCGAAATCGTAACGATCCCAACTCCTTTGCCTTCCCCATTTGATGATCCATCTACCAATATTTCCCACCTGTTTGGCTCAGTTAATAAATCCCTTGGATTTCCATGTTCTTCTTCTTATATATCCATCATTTCTTCCACTGCTTCATCCTCTTCCAAAGGAAATTCTGCTAAAAAATCTGCGACAACTTGTGATTTTGGTGAAGATAGTATTTCATATTTGATTTTGCAATGACTTACTTGAGCATTCCATCTCTCAACCCTTCCTGACCTTTTTGAATTTTTCATTACCGACTCGATCGGTACTTCTGTCGTTACCTTAACAAATGTGACAAGCCTAAATTTTGTATTATTGCCTCTTCAGGATCATCGCACAAATATGACAAGCCTAAATTTTCTTGCGAAAATAAAGCCTCATGAATTTGCGTCTTAAGACACTTATCAGCTCCCTAATGGAGGGTGCCGCCCTTATCATTTCCCTGGTTGCCCCTTCAAGGAGGCGTACATCGGCCATACAAGACTAGCTCCTCCCATCCGGTCTTAACAACAACCATTTGTTTTCGCAGCCTCTTATCCCTTTTACCTATATGGCTTATGGTTACGAGACTGCACCCTAAGTGGAGTTTTCTTCGGGCCGAGTGCAACATATGCCAAGACTTGCCAAGAATGGCCGAGACACTTCAAATGCCCCAGGCACTCTTGGATCAACCGTGTACCTCGGCGCCTTGATCATACGCTGACTCCTTAGAAGAGACCCTCGGTTGTCCAACCAGGGTATAACCTTATATATATAGTTGGAAATCCAAGGTATCTCTCCTGGATGGGCTTTATTGACCCCAAATCTCCATGATCCAGGTTCCAGGGGAGGTGTAACCTTTTACCTGAGCCATGTTAACAGATACCCCCTTTTATGACGTACTTTAGGTCTTACATTTGCCTCTTACGAAATTTTGATTCGCGAACTAGGGTGTACGCCATAGCTGGTTCGTCCCATTCTGATATGTCATTGTTTTTTGGTTATCTCTTGTTATTTTCTTTGCGATATCTTCGCATGTTCTTTCATTTTTTCGTGAAATTTCGCAATGATTCTTTCGCAACATTTTCATATAAGTTCATTTCGCTTCAACCATACATTACTTCGCAGTCTATTCTTTTCCCACAATCTTCTACGGGTAATATTTCTTCAAGTATAATATATTCCACGGTCTATCCTATCTGTGGCCCACATCTTTACCCTCAGGATCCATTAATCTATATGCCCCTGTTCCGACTATCTCCTTGATTAAATAAGGTCCATCCCATTTTTTCATGACTTGCCACCACTTTCGCTGATATAATCGGTGTTTCTCTCAATACCAAATCGCCTGGTTGAAATTCGCGTGTCTTGACACGTTTGTTATATTCTCTGGCTAATCTTCGCTGGTAATTCTCCATATGATGTAGTGCTCTTTTTTTTTTCTTCTAATTCATCTAACTTGATCAAAATGTTACCCGCACTAAGATTTTTCTCCCAAGCTTCTTTCTTTGTTGTTGGAATAATAACTTCTGTCGGAAGTACAGCTTCAACTCCGTATGTTAAACAAAAGGGTGACATTCCCGTAGCTTCTCGCCTGGTTGTATTGTAAGCCTATACTGCATTATGCACTTATTCACACCATGCCCTATTATGTCCTTCTAACTTCTTCTTCGGTATATCTGCGATTTTTCTATTTGTTGCTTCTGCCTATCCATTGGCCTGCGGGTATAAAGGAGTTGATTTCCCATACTTTATCTGAAATGCATTAAGCAACAATTCTATATTTTGTCCCTCAAACTGCTTCCCATTGTCAGATACCAACTGTGAAGGGATTCCAAATCTGCATATGATGTTTTCGAATATGAAGGTAAAAATATCTTTATCGCGAATGTGTTGTACCGCTGTTACTTCTGCCCATTTTGTGAAATAATCTGTAGCGACAATCGATACCTTCTTTATCCCTGCACTGGTAAAAATGGTCCCACAATGTCTAAACCCCACTTTCCAAAAGGCCATACACTTGTTTAAGAAGTTAATGGTGCTCATGGTGCATCTATTTTCTTTCCGTGCCTTTGCCAATCTTCGCAACGCCTTGATATTTGTTTCGCATCTTCATGCATATATGGCCAATAATAGCCTTGCATTTTCGCCTTATGTGCCAAAGATCTTCCACCACTGTGATTGCCAGCATCCCCACTGTGTAACATCTTTAACACTGCTTCTCCTTCCTTTCGTGTTAAACATCTAAGCGAGGGTCCATTAAAGGATCTTTGGTACAGTACCCCGTCTCTTAATTCATAATTTGTTGCACGGCTTTTTAATTTGTGCGCCTCTAATCTATTTCTTGGTGTTTCTCCTTTCATCAGATATGCATGAAGTTCTGCTCTCCAATCTTCACTATAGGGCCTTTGTGATTCATCTTCTATGAGCATCACTTCTGTCTTTTGCTCTTCCTCCTTATTGATTGATGGTGATAGAAGTGTCTGTATTTTTATGCATATCGCAGCTGGATCTGTCATCATACTTGATATAAAAGCGAAAGCATCTACGAGTCTATTGTCTCTTCTTGATATATGTCTCCATTTTATTTTTGGTATCTTCGTCGACAATTCTTCATCAAGTTTCTTGTATTTTTTCAAAGATGGTTCATTTGTAGTATATTCTTCTTTTATCCGGCGAATAGCTAATTGGGAATCACTGGTGATTCTCACATTCTCCAATTTCATTTCTATTGCGAATTGCAGAGCATGTATTATAGCTTCATATTATGTTTCATTGTTGGTAGATGCAAATTCCAATCTGAAAGAAAAAGCCATTTTATTGCCTTCTGGTGAAATCAGAACGATCCCAACTCCTTTGCCTTCCCCATTTGATGATCCATCTACCAATATTTCCCACCTGTTTGGCTCAGTTAATAAATCCCTTGGATTTCCATGTTCTTCTTCTTCTATATCCATCATTTCTTCCACTGCTTCATCCTCTTCCAAAGGAAATTCTGCTAAAAAATCTGCGACAACTTGTGATTTTGGTGAAGATAGTATTTCATATTTGATTTTGCAATGACTTACTTGAGCATTCCATCTCTCAACCCTTCCTGACCTTTTTGAATTTTTCATTACCGACTCGATCGGTACTTCTGTCATTACCTTAACAAATATGACAAGCCTAAATTTTGTATTATTGCCTCTTCAGGATCATCGCACAAATATGACAAGCCTAAATTTTCTTGCGAAAATAAAGCCTCATGATATTTGCGTCTTAAGACACTTATCAGCTCCCTAATGGAGGGTGCCGCCTTATCATCTCCCCTGGTTGCCCCTTCAAGGAGGCGTACATCGGCCATACAAGACTAGATCCTCCCATCCGGTCTTAACAAAAACCAGTTGTTTTCGCAGCCTCTTATCCCTTTTACCTATATGGCAAATGGTTACGAGACTGCACCCTAAGTGGAGTTTTCTTTGGGCCGAGTGTAACATATGCCAAGACTTGCCAAGAATGGCCGAGACACTTCAAATGCCCCAGGCACTCTTGGCTCAACCGTGTACCTCGGTGCCTTGATCATATGCTGACTCCTTAGAAGAGACCCTCGGTCGTCCAACCATGGTATAACCTTATATATATAGTTGGAAATCCAAGGTATCTCTCCTGTATGGGCTTTATTGACCTTAAATCTCCGTGACTCAGGTCCAGGGGCGGTGTAACCTTTTCCCTGAGCCATGTAAAGAGATACCCCCTTATATGACGCACTTTAGGTCTTACATTTGCCTCTTGCGAAATTTTATTCGCGAACTAGGGTGTACGCCATAAAGGTTCGTCCCATTCTGATATGTCATTGATTTTAGATTGTTTCTTGTCATCATTTCTGCGAGAATTTCGCGTATTGTTTTTTCGATTATTATAGTCTTTGTATCTTCAGACTTTCTTTATCACTGAAATCTCTGCGAAAGCTTCGCGTATTATCATAGTCTTTGCATCTTCAGCCTGTCTTTATCACTCAAAAGAAAGATTTTTTTTTTTTTTTTTTTTTTTTTAACATGTGCATAAAGGGACAACAAAAGTAGAATTTGTATTTGAAGATCTAAGAAACTTACAATAAGAGATTATAAAAATGGAAGATTAAAATGATAAATGTACAGATGTTACAAAAACAGAAGGAAGAAAATGGAGCTATTTCTTGAGTGTTTCTTCTTCTTCATCAGATCCTTCTACTTCATTATCTTCATCAGATTCTTCTTCGCTAGCATCGCTATCAGAGATATCCAAAGAAGGCATGTTCTCAGGGATTTCGTCAAGAAGACAAGGGTATGAAGAATGAGGAATACTGTTGTCATCACAGACTGTCTTAATAGTATGATTGCGAAAGAGAACAACATCATTTTTGAAATTCGCCACAGTAATTTGTAGTTGCTTCTTCAACTTGGAATACTTGTCATTGCGAAGAGAGAAGTCCTTTGCAAGTTGTTCTTTTTCGGATTCAAGTTCTTCAATTCTTTTCTGAAATCTCTTCTCAGCCTCTGCGAATGTAGAACAATGAATCAGCAACTTGATGACAACTTCATATATAATAAACAATTAAGTAAAGAAGAATGATCAATAACCTTCTCTATCAGAAATCATATCCCTAATCAAGGTTGTGTGCTCAACTTGAAGACTAACATTAACACCTAAATTATTTCTGGCGTCATCTAGAACTTTCGCAGCCCAAGCGAACTCATCGTCACTGTTTATGAGAAGAAGGGAATGAATTTGATTCTCTCTTTCGCGAAGAATAGTATTTTGGCGAATGGATTCATCCCGCTCAACTTGAACTTCAAGAAGAGTTTTTTGAAATTTTGCTAATGCTTGGGCACCTTGATTAGCAATGCGATCTTTGTCATCTATAAGATCACTAACCTTCTTCCTTAAAGTACTAATTTTATCTTGGGAACTAAGATGTAGGTGTTTAAGTTGGTTGGCTAAACTCAAACTAGATCTATGATCAGCTTCTAAGAGACGGAATTTGGATTGAAGTTCATTTAGAGAAAGAGGTTTGATTTTGTCATTTGAAAAGCTATTTAAAGAATCATTGAGATGGCAAGAAGAGCATCGTTATCCATAAGCTCAGGAAATGAGTGAAGAAGAATGGCTTCATCAGAAAGGTTATAAACGTCTGCGAAAATGATAAGTCAGATAAAGAAAAATAAATGACAGAGCAAAAGTAAGGAAAAAAGAAGAATTTTATACCATAAAGTTGTTGATTAGCATTTTGAAGGCTAGATCTTGTCCTTCTGAGAGGAGGATTCAACTTCCAGTTGTTTGGTCTTTTCGCGAAGAGTAGCAGTTTCATTTTCAAGTTCTTTATCTCTCTTGCGAAGAGCAACAGCTTCAGCTTCCAATTCTTCATTCTTCTTGTGAAGTTGAAGATTTTTCTTTTCGAGAATGTTGCGCCTTTTCTCGAGATCTGAGGCAACAACAAAGGAAGCTCTCCTAGACTATAAAGGAAAATAAATAAATCATCAAGATGAGGTTTATAATTGAAATCATGCAGAAATAAGGAAATATAGACATACCAAGGCACCAAGTGCGTTTAGGAAACTGGGAGTCACTGCTCTGGAAACTCCACGAAAAGAATCATCCTCTAGTAAGGGAGCATCGCAGATATTTGCGAGAGCTTCGCATGTGGCAGAAAAATGATCATCTCCAATTCCTTGCATAGAGTCAGAGAAGATACTAGATAGTTGCGCCATAGAAGATTCAGTTGGATGATTCTCCTTCGCGAAAGAGATGTCAACATCATCATTATCTTCATCAGAGCTCTCGCTGGATTGAGGACTGGAGCGAGAAGAAGAATGGATCTTCCGTTTTTTAGAAGGTAGAGCAGCAGATTTCTTCTTGTGAAGAGGAATTTTACCCTTGCCTTTAACTTTCGCATCTTCAGAAATATCCTCTTCTTCAACAACTAGAAACAGAGGCAACAATATTGTTAAAAATAATGAAGAAAAGTATTTCTTACTTCATCCGTGATTGACTGGAGAATTGCCAGAGTACTCTCCTTAGGATTTCTCTCGTAACTTTTTCTTAATTTAACAATCTGAAAATTTCGCAAGATTAGTAGATGTAAAAAGAAGTAATAATTACAAACTGAGTGAAATTCGGGAAGCACACCTCTTTAGATTTCTCGGGCCAGTTAAATACCCAAGGTTGATAGTTGGCGAGATTCGCAGGGAGTATATTCGAACCTTAAATATAAGGTCCATTCAAAAATAAAGGAAGGACACACCATTTTTCGTCTTTGGAATGGCGAGGAACATTGTTCTTTCCGGAGTGCCAATCGATATCCTGCATAAGTACTTTGTCGCTGGGGATATTTTCTCTTCTTTTCAAACGTGCACCCCAGCGAGTTCTATCGTTCTTCATGTTTATTACTTCATAATTCTCAAAGAAACTCTCTACTGAATACTTCTCAGCGAATATCTCTAAATCTACAAATTTAGGATCTCTGACTGCATTAGAATAGAGAGACCCCTTACCAGCGCCACGGTTGGCGAACTCAAGCATTAAGCGGATACAATCTCCACTTAATTGGTAAACAGCTCGCGAGAATTTCTCATGAGCAAGAATTTCATAAAACAAAGGAAGTTCAGGGTTGTATAGAGGAATGGGAAAGCCGGAGAGAATCTGACCTAGCGAGATTATGATCTTTTGATTATCACAACAATGATCAGTAAATAATTTGGCGGAGAGAATAGATGAAGATTCTTGATGGGGAATAGTGGATAATGTGAAAACTTTCTCTTGTAAATCCTTTTGAACCTCTCCCAAGAGAACTTCATATCTACGACCAGGTGGAGCCATTTTCATAGTATGGGAATGATTAAGGAGTTGAAGATCAAAGGAAAAAAAATTACAGTAGCAGAAGCGGAAGTTACGGAGGAGAATTGAAGAAAATTTGCAGAGAGAAAGTAAAAAACAAGAGGAGGAGGATGAGAAAACTATATATAGAGAAGAATTCTTGAGAAGATAAACGCATTTAATGTGAGAAGAGACGTGAATGGTTGAGAAGTAATGGTTGAAAGGGACGTGTCAAAAAATGGGTGGAAGAAGAGACACGTATTATAGATTTTGTGTAAAAGTATGAAGTTAAATCGCCAAACAGATAAGGATGAACAGTTGCGGCAATTTGAAAATAATAATTCTCATGACATTCTCTCCTTCGCAGAGAAGACATGAGAAGAGGCATGATGTAGGATCAGAATATCGCAACACCAACACCTCTGCGAAATCCATAAATGTGACATAGCGAAGGCGTCGCAGACGAGTAAAATAAGTGACGCAATGGATGACGACAGCCAGAGTTTCTTGGTGACATCACTAACTTCATGCACTCGCCTAACCATGGTTTCATCTCTTGTGCAGAATTGTTGCGAGTTCGCAGCCATACTTTCAATCAACTCGGTAGCTTGGGTCACCGTCTTGTTCACTAGTGCACCACCACCCGCGGCGTCAAGAAGAGACCTATCACTTGGGTTGAGAGCTTCGTAGAAGTATTGGAGTATCATAACGTCACTAAATTGATGGTGTGGACAGCTTGCCACCAACCTCTTGTATCGCTCCCAACATTCATACAACGACTCTCCCACATGTTGCTTCAACCCACAAATCTCCTTGCGAATTTGAGTAGCTTTTGATGCGGGAAAATATCTCTCGAGGAAAAGTTTCTTCATCCCATTCCATGTTGTGATACTTCCGGAAGGTAAATAATATAACCATTCCTTAGCATTGCCCGCTAAATAAAACTGGAAAGCTTTCAACATTGCTCCATCCGCATTAGTCTCCGGTGGAAGCATAACCATAACTATGGTATAGAAGTCCATAAGATGTTTGTTTGGGTCTTCATTCACCATGCCATGAAACTTTGGTAACTCTCTAATCAACCCCGGCTTGATCTCGAAGGTTGAGTTAGTTTGGATACACCATTGTTGTGTATCGAGCTTGTGAGAAGCTAGGTCCTTGAGTGTACGTTCAGCCGTTGTTTCTTCCTCTTTGTCCGAATCTGCGAATTCACTTGACGAAGAAGGAGGAAGTGGAGTGTTAACCGATCGGATGAAATCCTTTAGTTGAGTGCCGGATCGAAGACGTATTGGACTTGGTCGGCCCTTTTTAAGCATTCACCAAAGGTATAACACCTGAAACAAGATTCTCAAAAACTAAGATACGGTATAAAATCTAACAAAGCAAGAATAAAGCAAAAAGAAAAATAAAAACAACTAAAATCGTCCGCTGCTCCCTAAGAATGGCGCCTCAAAATTTGATGCGTGTCGTAACCACAACAAATTAATTAATATTTTTCCACCTAATTAACCAGTAATATAATGGTATTTAAGTTCGTTCCCACGAGGAGCAAGAGGTTTTAGTTGTCTTAATTGTCACAAAAAGGGGGGATGTATAAAGCAAAAGAAAATAAACAAAGCAATTCAAAGATAAAGTTGAAATCAATAAGAGAGACAAGACCAAGGAATCCTTCTTCGTTGCAAAACAATGATTCAAATTATGTTTTTCATCCACATGTTATTAGTCACAGATTATCACCAACCGTAGGTAAAACAGCTAGATCAGTGCTAAACCCCTAAATCCCTTGTATCACCGGATACGGAAGTTCTCGACTACCGGATTCTATTTACCAAACCACTTAGTAGTAGATCACTCTAGATGTAATTTAAATAAACGCATTAAGATTTATGAACTTATTAGGTCAACATTAGTAGTTAGACTCTTAGATCAAGGTCTACTTGCTAACGTTGTTTTCACACACAATTGCTCCACGGAATCCCTCCGTAAGGTCTCGTGTTTGCTACTTATGTAAGAGTCAAGAAACGATTACTTATCCCCTAACTTTCACTAGCTTTAGATCAAATTAACAAATCAATTTAGCGTGCACTCTAAACAATCTATCAATCAATCATGAATGAATAAACATTCCTATTAGTAAAAACAAACGATAATCATGTGAAAAACTTCAAGATAGAATTGAAACAAAACTCAAATCATATATTAAGAACTAGGAATTCATCCTCAATCAATAAGAAAATTAGCTACTCATGTTTTTGAAATTCACACAAATACTTAAAGGGAGAATTTTTCAAGTTCACACAAATAATTAAAAGAAGAATTTTGAAAAGCAAGCAAAAACACAAGTGTTGTGTGTGTAGAGAGGTGTGTAAAAGATGTAGAGAACTTCTCTATTTATAGGCTTCAATATTCTCCAAATCTTCCAAGGAATAGAACCCCTTTCCTTTAGCAATTCAATTTCCAAGTCCAAGCCTTTCTCAAATCTTCCATCTTCTCTTTCCAAATTTGAACCCAATTCCACAAACCCATGAGTTTAGATGATTCTAGAGAATTCTTCACAAATTTTCATCCAATTTCCAAATCTAAGTCTTCACACCCATGAGAAGAATCCACACAAAATTCTGTAATTTTGGTCCACCGGAAAGCTGATATTATGGCCGGAATTTGGCCGGAATAATCACCTCCGGCCACTAAGATTCTGTCGCTGGGAACGGAATATTCCGTTACTGATCCGTCAGAGTTAACGGTCAAGATAACGGTCTCTGTTAGTCAATGGGTCAAGGGGAAGAGGGTCAGCTGAGTCAGTCACTCGCCCGGCTATCAAACTTACATCTTCCGAGCCGACTCTACCGAGTTGCGAAGTGGATCGGTCATCGCCGGCACCGAGTCGACTCGTCTGAGAGAAAAACCGGACAGAATTCTGTTTATTTATAGGACATTTCCCAGGCCGATTTCAGGCCATTTTAGCTTCATTCCCTGTTTCAAAATCCTACACATACATCTATTGAGCAATTTCAACATTATTCCTATGTGAGCTTTCACATCGCCTATTATAGTGCCTTGTTCTACCTAACAAAGACAGACATCTTCCTAATATTCAACTCAACCGCCACCAACAACTGCACATTGCAGCATCAGCAGAAGTGATCAAATCTCGCCGTACTCATCCTCAGAACCAAACCCATCTAATCTATTATTCACCAGCTCATAACATTGCTCCATCATTTACCAGAGACCCCTAATACCAATTGCTCCACCAACAATTCATCCTGCAGCTGTAATTTCTCTTTAATACCCATCTTGCCAATCCTCAATAGCGGCAGCAACTTCTTCTCTGCTTTCTCATCTTAGATTCTTCATCCCAACTACAGAACTTGAGTCTTAACTAAAGACCCATCTGCTTTAAGTTTCTTTGATTTCAATCTCACAGATCCCATTTTAAGCTTGTCTCACAGCGATTAACCATACTCATATCGAATCCCTCTTCTTCTTTCCATTCAATAGCAGCATCGCCATCTCTCTGAATCATACCAACACCCAGATTCAACAACACCGCCAACATCATTCCTGGTTCAAATTCTTCACAAAAGCAAACCCCTTTATTAATCTCGTCTCAAATTCATACTTCATTCTATCGAACTCGGAGAGAGCAAACATCTCACGTAATCTTCTCAATACTAACATCATCGACAGCAACAAATTTATCATCTCCCCTGTAATCTCAACTAAGCTGAACTCAAATCAACCACAAACCCCTTTAATTCAATTTCTGCTACTAACCCATCTCTAATTTCTTGTTCTATCATCTCTGAAATCAATCCACAGATCCATCTGCCATATCTTCTCAAACCCATCTGCTTTCTCTGTGTCTTCATCAATTTCCAACAGCAACTCTGTAGCTCTGAATTTCATCACCTTCAATTTCTCGATTTATCTCTAAATTTCAGCTTTTCTCTTGGTTTCAGTAGCAGCTGCTGCGCAGCCATTGTTCTTCCTTTATTTCAGATGTATAAAATGATTGAGAGAAACACTCTCGAGTTTAGGGTTAGGTATAGCTGATGAGTGCCCTAAATGTGTAGGACGGGTGCATTTAGTAATCTTTCATGGGTTGCCCTTTAACCTTGGCTGGTCCGTATTTAGTACTCTTTCACATTGGGTTTCCCCTTAACCTTGGCTGGGCTTCAGATAGTGTTCGCCCATGAAATGACAATTTTACCCTTTTTGCTCAATTTGGGTGATTTATTCTTCTTTTCGTTCGTGCGATTCCATAGTAGCTATAAAACTCAAAACAAGCGTAAAATACATAATTTACAAGAAAAATAGCAAAGAAAGCATAAACAATAGATAGTAAATAGGATGTATTCTACACCCTATCACAAACTCGATGGGGGTTCTTGTTAGGACCTTGATTTTATGGGTTTGGAAATAAGTCCGTAGTTTTTGTGATGCATAAACCAATGCTAATATTAACTTTTCAATCTTTGGGTAATTTTTCTCAGCAGAATTGAAAGTTTTGTTGACGTAAAAAATGGGTTTTTCCACCCCTTCATCTACACGAAGCAAAAACGTACTAAGAGTATTTTGCGTTACCGCAAGACAGATCAACAACTCCTCCCCTGGTTCCGGTTTCTGCAAGATTGATAATTTGATAAGGTGTTCTTTGATGCCCTTCAATGTTTCCTCGCAATCCTGCGTCCACGCAAACTTTGCCCCCTTCTTTAAGATGTCAAAGAAGTGTTTGCATTTGTCCGATGACCTCGAGATAAACTTTCCTAATGCGACCAGTTGTCCATTCAATTTATGCACATCTTTCACAGTGGCTGGGGATGGCATTTCCAATATGGCATGCACCTTAGCTGGATCCACCTCTATGCATTTTCGAGAAACCATATGACCCAAGAACTTCGCTGACTCAACCCCGAAAATGCATTTTAAGGGATTTATCTTCATCTTTTATTTTTTCATCTGCTCGAAGATCTCCCTTAAATCTTCCACAAGATCTCCAGAATCCTTTGTTTTTACTAGCATATCATCTACGTAGACTTCCAACTTCATGTGTACCCATTTCGCGAAAATCTTCTCCACCATTCGTTGATAAGTGGCCCCTGCATTTTTTAATCCAAATGGCATCCTTGTGTAACAATACAATCCTCTGGGAGCGAAGAAAGTTTTGTGCTTTTGGTCTTCCTCGGCTAATGGTGTTTGATTGTATCCACAATATCCATCCATGGATGATAGCCTTTTATATCCAGACGCTGATTCTACCATCAGAGGGATATTTGGCAGAGGAAAGCTGTCTTTGGGACACGCAGTATTTAGGTCACTAAAGTCGATGCATATTCTTATACAGTTGTTCCTTTTGGGCACTATCACCATGTTCGCGATCCACTTGGGGTACTTCGCCGGTCTTATGATCCCTGAGTCCATCATCTTCTGAAGTTCCTTATCGATCTGCTCGTGATGAGCTGTTTCTATCTTCCTTATTCGTTGTCTTACTGGTTTAATCGTCGAGTCTAGCTCCAATCTGTGACATGCAACTTGTGGATCAATTCCTGGCATCTCATCCATACTCCAGGCAAACACGTCGCAGTATTCTTTTAGCAACTCAATCAGCCTTGCCTCTTCCTCCTCTTCCATTTTCGTTCCAATTTTTACAATTTTAGGCTCATCATTTGTTCCTAAACTTATATCCTTTTGTGGGTTCCACAGCTGCGAAATTCATAATCGGTTCATCCAACGGAGTCGGTTCTTTCACTGGTTCAATCGGTTCTCCTTCCTTCTCCGGCATCTCGCTGGGTATTGCCCACCCTTCTTTTGCCTTTGCCATGTATACCATTAGTTCTTTCTACTTCTTTGACTCTAAATCGCTCTTTCTTCTTTCCTTCCTCCTTTTTAGCCTTTCCTCGTAGTTTTCGATATCCTTCTCGCCGCAGTCCTTCGCGTCTCCCCAATTTCCTTTTATCTCTCCAATCCCATTTGGCATTGGGAATCGTATCTCTTGATGATAAGTCGACGCCACACCTTTTATTCAATGGATCTAAGGCCTGCCCATGAGGGCATTATATGGCGACTCCACGTGCACCACACAGGCAGTGACTTCTGCCTCTAGCTCTCCCGCGAAGATCTTTACGCATATCTCGCCCTTCGATTTCGTGGCTACCCCATTGAATCCGTATAGACTATACGCCGAAGGCATCAAGTCTGAATCCTTGTATCCTAAAGCTATGAATGCAGGGTAGAAGAGGATGTCCACTAAGCTTCCCATGCCCACTAAGACCTTGTCCATAGCCCAGATCTTTCCCTTATTGCTTCGATCCTCTTTTCCTCGTGAGTATTCACCAATGTCCAAACTGATGACCAATGAGTCCATGTGTGAGATCCTTTCCTCTGGTGCATCTTGCGCCGAAAATGATATATCCTTCTTTTGCCACTCTTCTAGAGGTTCCTTCTTCGCCGCAGGAATTATCTCATTTCCCTCGTAGTCCCTTTTGTACACTCTGGAGAGGACATTGTCATGGAAATTTTGAATGTCTTCCTTCGAGTATACTATGAAATTACAACCGGTTTCCCATGTTTCCATGTTTATTTCAATCTGATGCCCCTCTGTCCGGCTCCTATGGTAGTCATGTTGCGGTGGTGATGGCATCCTCTGATCCTCCACGCAGTGTGCGAGCCTTCCTTGTTCAATGAGACGGAGTATTGTCCTTCTTACGTTCCTGCAATCATTCGTATGGTGTCCATGAAAGCGATGATATCGACAAAACTCATGACTCCTCTTCCCCGGTTGTGGTTGTTTTCCCAGATTTGGTGGGGCTGGGATTTCTTCAGTCATTATGACTTCTTCCCATATCCATTCCACTGTTGTGTTGAGTTTCGGGAGTTTCAACTCAGTCCAAGCTAACACATTCGATCTTTGCTTTGTTACTTTCATATTCTTCGCCTCATAGTTTTTTACCTTACCACTTCATGTCCTTTGTTTTCTTTGCTGCGACTCCCCTTTTCTTTGGTTTTGATTATCCCACCTTAGTTCTTCATCCGTCTTTGCTTCCCACTCTGCACGAGCCAGTACGATCGACATGTCCTCCTTTGCCCATTACGCTTTCTTTTCCTTTTGTGAGATCCTCATTTCTATTCTCATATCTTGCATCTCGTAAGATTTCTTGATCTAAAGTCTTTCTTCTTACTTTGTGATCTCTTCTTTGGCTCTTATCGCGTTGGTTCTCTTCCTCGCGCCTCCTTCTCTCTTCGTATTTTATCCTTTGATTTTCACACCTCGCCTCCACTAGCAATCTCCTCAGGTCTGTTTACCGATCATACCCTTCTTGCAGTTTCCTTCTCTGCGTTCTTCTCTCTTCATTTTGCACATCTTCTTCGTAATCTTCCCATGGTTTATTTCCTTGTTGCGGGATCTTCGTCTGAAATGAAACAGTTATCGCTCTCGTGCTTGTACTTGCTTCCACCAAGTTTCTCGTCTCCATCTCATCATTACGTTTGTAATTTTGTTGTGTCTTCCGTCCTCCACGCTTCACAGGTCCAGCCTGCTTTTCGGATTTCTTTCTTACTCGCCTTTTCCTCCGACGGGTTGCTTTATTTGGTTCCTCCGACATCGCGTTCTCATCATCAACATCCTTTTCCCTTTTCTCTCGGGTCGTTCCTTTGATAGCCCTAACTTTCATGATTTGAACAGGTTCCTCCGTGAGTTCAGCGTCTCCTTCCTTCTTGTCTTTCCGCCGGCTTTTGGTGTCTTCTACCTATGCAACTGATGCCTTTTCTTTCATTTCTTATCTTCATGCCTCTAACCGTCTGCTTCTCCTCGTTGCTATCAAGTGCCTCGCTTGATCTGGTGTTCTAGCCATCAACTAGTCTCTGGTTCGATATCTCCAAATCTACCTCCACTCACGATGAAACACCCAAAGATTACTCTCTCTCCTAGATTTCTAATCTAGATTTCTAGATCTCTCCTAGATTCACAGGTTCAGTCCCTGTTTCCAGCGCCAAAATGTAACTACTGGAAATCCAGTAGCACACCCAAATGAACAAGAAAACAGATCTACCACATGATAAGTGTTTTTGGAATTAGAAAATCTTTATTTATTTATCCAAGGAGTGAAACTACAAGTTCTTCAATACAAGGAAATCCTAATTAATCTCACTCTCTAAGCTAAGCTCTCCCCTCTCTCTCTCTTTCTATAAAATCCGATCTCTTATGCCTTATCCAATGACCTCTATTTATAGGCCAATCAACCCTGGTGGTGTACAACTCATTTTTACTTCGCAACGTTCTCTCGGAGGTGCTTTATACTTCGCCCAGACCATTTTCCATAAAGTTTCTCCCCTTCTTTCGCTGACAACTTTCGTTTCTGTCGGGACAACTGTCTCTTTCTTGCTCGATAATTTACTTACTTCGCAGGCCATCTTTCTAGCCAAGTAACCTTACTTCGTCCGTCCTTATTTCGTGGTCGATATCTTATTGGATACTCCAGTTGATCTTTCGTAGTTCAGACTCTCCCAGTGAGTTATTTCGTCAGAAGATGTTATCTCGTACACGGCTTTTATTTCGTCAGTTAGTCAATAATGGCGACCCTGACTTGATTTGACAAGTCACCGATGAGGGTTCTTGGGGCATGGTACATGATCTTTCAGCAAGATTCTCACATCTTCCCTATGTCCACGTGGCGAATCGTATTTTGGTATCTACATTGCACCTAGCGCCTCTGCTTGCTTCTCATCTGCTACCTTTACTTGGATGTCGTTAGCTCCTTTAAATGTACTTACAACAGATCAAATTATCAGACCAACACCCGCAAATTTAGTGATATCATGGAAACTAGCATCAATTCTAATTTTGTCTAATGAAGCTTCCAGTTTGCTCCATTCCATCTGACACTTCTGTCAACTCTTTGACAAATGTTTTGAACATTTATTGCACCAGCAATAAAAGACTTCACATTCATAATTGGGTTGTTAAGCCAATTTTGTATCCACACTTTGATGCCATGGGGTTGAGCTTTAGTTATGAGACTGGAGTCAAGATCCAGTTTTAGTTATCAGATTGAGTCAAGATCCCAACACTTTTTGCAAATTCACATTCAAGAAAAGATGTTGCGTAGGTTCTACATGGACCTTAGAATTATGGCAAATAGTATTGATATTAGAAACCTAATCAGATTATCATCATGCACATAAAGACAACCGTAGATTCACTTTCACAAAAAATCGTTATTTTTGGCGGTAGTTTAAGTTTCCAAAAACTTGGCCAAGGGAAATTCCTATTTCGTATACTAGTCAAGTCAGTATTCTCATTAATTATCATTTTATAAGCTGATTTAACCATAGAAACACCATTATAGTTTGATTAATTTTATCTACACCATCCATGGGAATTCTAACAAGTAGAATTTTCCTAATAGTAGCAGCATCAAAAAGAGCTTCCAAGATATCACCTTCCAAGATTTTGTATCACCACACATATATATATATATATATATATATCAGTTGATCCACCATGTTCATGCATGTTACTGAATTGCAGTCTAGAACAAGGTAGAACGTTCAAGCTGGGAATCCAGTTATGCTTCTGAATCGAGATTTGGGAGATCTCCTAGTTCCCAACATTAATGCAGGAGACAAGAGAAATCGGGTCAAGACCCTCAAATTACTTATGCATTCTAATAATGGCCCAAAGTGCTTTTGGATGATCCAAAAACCTCCAGACCAACCTAGAGAGTAAACTTGGTTAAAAATGTGGGGCTGCGTAACGTTCGAAGTTCGAACCACCTAAATTTTTTTGGTAAAGCAACAGTTTTTCATCTAGTCACATCATGGTCTTTATTCCACCGTCATTTCATCCGGATGAAATCCGTTTTCTCAATCAATACGATAAGCATGTGAAACATTGATATACGATGAGGGGCAACAGTACCAAGCACAAATTGAGTCAACACCGTCTTACCAACAGTTATTTCGTTTTCCAAAGACCTAGTCTATCCTTGAATTTACCTAGAAGGAGCTCTAAATACTTATCCTGGATATATGGAGTATATTGTTAATCTCTAATTTGCTCACAATTGTATCCTTAACTCTATTTTCTTGAATTAATTAGATTAGACTGAAATTACACGGGGTACGTAATACCCATGGAGTCTGCTATTACAATAGGACTGATAGACTGCGGAATTGTATGTTCCCATACTGTTGTTGTGAGTCTCCCTATGGAGTAATCATCCGCTGCTCGATTTGCTAAACCGTCTGCCGCTTGATTTGCTTCTCTGTAGATGTGTGTAACGGTATATTGCTGGATTTGGGTGAGCCTTTGTTTGTATCCTTAACTCTATTATCAGTTTTATGGGTGAAACAATTCTAGATTTATCAAAGTTAGTGGATTGACCAGAAAAGTTACTAAGTAAACTTATCAATAATTTCATACAATTGCCAAACTTCATTAGCAGTAGCTTTCAAGAATACCAAACAGTCATCTGCAAAAAAAAAAAAACTGACTTATGGGAGGACTATTGTTGGTTACTTTTATACAATGTAAATGACCACTACTTTCGGCCAATCCATACATACAAAATAAATAGATACAGGGATAAGGGGTTTCCCTGCCTGACCTGTTTCAGGATAGAAACAGTTACCCGGAGCACCATTTAGGAGAATAGATATAGAGATTATAGACCTGCAAAAAACCTCATAAAAGCCAAGTCTTTTTAGCGAAACTGAATAACAAAATTCCACTCGACCCTGTCAAAACCGCTCATTAGATTTGTGCTTCTTTATTGTGTCAACAGCTTCATGAGAAGTCACAAAGTTATCTGACATTTGTCTCCATTACAGAAAAGCTGCACGGAATTGAGATACAATTCTATGTAAGATTGGTCTAAGTCTATTTGAAATGATTTTATAAACAATCTTGTATATAACTATGTCAATGGATAACCGAATATCCGATATTTGGTTCGAAAATTTAGGATATAAACTGAGATTTTGAACTATGGATATGGAATATCTTATCGAGTTCTCCTACTTTAACAGTTTGGATACCAAGAAGACGTAAGATAATATCCAATATTCATTACAAAATATAATCACAAATATAAATAGAAAAGACCACCACTAAAAGCTGATTAAACCAAAAACAATTGGTCCATACGACTTTGCAAAGAGCAATTCTAAGTAATTTATAACAATTCTCATTAGACATCAGAAAAGCCAATTCTAAAAAATTGACATTCACAAAACAGCTGAATCACGCTATCCTCGGGAATTAACAGTGTCCACTTGCTTTTTGTGTGTGTCGGCTTTAAGTGTCCTCCTTTTTTTTTTAAAGGCCCATCTATCATTTTCCCGATAATTTATTGGAGCCCAAAAATAGCCTTCCTACCATATTGGAGATATAATTGATCCCGACCGCGTTTCTGGAAAAACCGCTAGACGACCTCCACCGTTAGATGACTCAAAGTCTCCCTCCGAGAAGTCTAGAACCTTCTATCTCTTCTCTATAAACCCCCTTCCACCTCATTCCCAATAATCAAATATATGAAAACCCCAAATCCCCAAAATTAGTATCTGAGAAAAAAAAAAACGGCATCTAGGTTTACCTGTGCAATCTCCCGTAGATTGAGAGCCGGTAGGATTACACAAATCAATACCAAAATCATCAGGTGTCAGAGACCCAAAAGCTGTAAATCTAATATCATACCAGTAGCAACAGTGAACAAATCAAATGCTGCTTCAATTATGGAAATCGATTAATGAAAATCTCATGTCGTCGGAGAGAATGAAAGTGGTAAAGCTGTTGCTAATCAGATTGTTTTGGGAAAATGCTGTTAGGTTTAATATTAGGGGTTTTCATTGGGAGGTTGTAAGATCAAAATGGGATGTGAATTTTTGTTTTTTAGAAGCATGAATGTGAATGTTTATGTATGCCTTTTAAGTGTTTGTGAAATTGCGCTTTGAATGAGATTGAATTTGTTCGATTGAAACCAAAAATGAATATCATTTACTGAATTGTCTTTCAAACACTAATAACATTGACAAGCAATCAGACAAACCTCATAACTCAAAAAAAAATTAAAAAATTTGGGGTTGTTTGGTAACCCTTATTTTAATGGATTAGTAGCCCATAATCCATTATGCAGATTATAATAGATTCTATATGTGTTTGGTAACCATTATAACTAGATTCTTTGCGGTGGTGGGGGCTATGACCTAAATAGAAATTAAAAGCAATTTGTTCCAAATAAATTTTAATTATCTTTCATTTTACGGGAGGAAATAAAATTTAGACCTATATATCTCTTACTAACTATTTGTTGATAACAAAGATCATACTCTCAGGAAAAAAATCCTAAGTACCACTGTCACCAAATAGCAACATTTATAAATGTTAAAAACAGTAGAAAAATGTTACTAAAGTTTCTAGCAACGGTCAGCACTGTCACCATATAGCAACTTTTATAAGTGTTCCAAACAGATCCATGGACTCCTTCTTCGCCCGCAGTTTGACCCGAATGTGACCCGTTTTTTCTGGGTTAAATTTCAGACTCAAAAATCTTCGACAATTGATCAAAATTTTGGGAATTTCTTCCAACCCATATAAATTATAACCATATTTAACCATAAAGTGGAAGAAATTTTAAAAACAACGATCAGAAATTGATCAAAATCGAGAAATTGAAATTCTAAGAAAACTTTTCTTTTAATCGAATTTTCGATCATGAAATTCTTCGATCATGGATGATATTTTTCGAAATCAATTTCAATTTACGAGAGATATAATTATTAATAGCGCTCCAATGCAAAAAATCAGAAGAAAAACGATCCGGAAACGATCAATTTCTATTTATTTTTTTTCCTTACAATCCAATTTTGAGGACCATAAAAGTGTGACGGACAAAATCCAATGAAGTCACCCTATAGAAGGCCTCCTTAACAGTCGGCCAATAATTGATTATTTTAATCATAATTGAAAAAATTCATTATTTCCATAAACAGAAAAAAGTTGTTTTGAAAATTTATTATAATCAATTATTTTTTCTAATAAACTCAAATTGAATTTTTTCTTCTTATTTTCTCTAAACTATCAAGAGAGAGACAAAAAGATAACACATGACTAATAAGAAATCCTTGATCATTGTCCTTTCCTCTCCTTTTTGAAATCATCAATTAAGATAATCAATTATTTGAAAAAATGTGTTTGGGAAAATTTATTTTAAAAATGATTATATCAAAATCAATTATCAATTTATGATTATCTATAATCATAAATAGATAATCATAAATTTTACCAAATAAGGCCTTTACAACCCATCGAATCAGAAGGAAAATCAAGATTTAACTTTTCCTCAAGGATGATTAAAATCACAGCCAGCTTAAGAGTAATTTTCTACTCCAACTACTAAAGGCAAAAGGGTTGCATAAGAAGAGATATCAGACAAGTTACCTGACACAACCCAAACAACTAAAGAGACTTGTCTGCTCAAAAACTGAACAAAAAAGAATTACAATTTGAAGGTATGAAGGAAATTTAAGACAACTTGAACTTTTACGATTTGGCATTCATCACAGAAATTTCTCTTCTCCCTTGACTAAATCTTCAAAAAACATAACCTAATGCGTACTCTGCTCCATCTTGCCAGAAAGTAAACTAAATCCAAATCTACTCCAATTACCAAAACCGGCGAGACTACTTTGCAAATTTAGGCCTGTAAGAACCAGCAATCCAAGAATGACAAAAAAAAAAAAATTATTAAAAATTATTATTTTTCAACACTCGTCAATTTCTTGGTTTTCCCGACAACCCATCTAATCTTCAATTACGAACAGAACGAAGCAGTGGCTCTTTGTATCGACATGCCGCAAGCATGCTTCAAAAAAAAAAAAAAAATCTCATTTTCCAAGTGATTTCGAACCAAAATTTTCATCCATCCCTTTTGAAGAACCATTTGAATGATTCTTAGCCCAGTTCCTAAGTTGGACGTCCACCATCTCCAGATTCTTGTTACAAACTTTTACAAGAATGTGAAATTAACTCAATTTCCCCCGCCATCTCATATTGTTATTCTTTTCTTCTAATCCTCATAACATCTAATACAACAATGACAGAGTTTAACAAATAACACAGTCGTACCACTCTTGGGAAATTAAAAGACTCTATGATTATATGGTTAGTTCGTTCACATTCATAATTCATTGGAGTAATATTAATCAGTTAACACAAAATTCTCATGATGAGAAACCAAGAAAAAGGTTATTATATGCATGGGAAACAAAGAAAAAGGGACTAGAAAGTTGAGTTTTACCACACTTTATTATACCCAAAAATCCTTGGCAGACAATTTCATGGCCACCACAAAAGACCGTGACTAGCAAACCAGATTACTCGGTCTATGACACTCGGACGGACGTTCTTTCCAAAAATAATTCGGCAGTTAGTTCTATTTAGTAAGCCAGGGCCAGGGCCAGGGACATTAGCTTTAGGGAAGGCTTTAGACTGACATGTAATTTAAATGAAGTTCAAACTATGAAACATGAAATTAACCGAACCCAGAATTTTCCTATGGGAGGGGGAAATGTTACCAGTTTCACCAAAACGGACCAAGGCTACTGCAATTTCTAGAATCGACATATTTAGTGAGTAATTTCATTATCTTTGATAGACATGGGCTAAAAATATATATGTTGGAATATATGACACATATATTAGCCACCGAGGTGATCGAGGTGGTCAGTTCGCTTACGTGCATTCAACGGACGTGTGATGAAGTTATTTACAAGACCAAGTCGTGTAGAAGATTATGTAGTCTAGCTAGTAAACCCTGTAATAGCTGGATAACTTAGCTTACCTAGTCAAGATAATTTGTTACTCTAGGTTTAGTGGTTGTTCAATAATCCTATAAATAGGATTCATCATGTAAATGTAAATTATCCCAGTACGTTTAAGTCTGGAGATCAATCTAATTCACCCTACGGGGTTCTGTCAGTAGACGTAGGCGTTAGAGCCGAACCACTTTAATTCTCTTGTCTTCTTTAATTATGTTGATTGATTTTGCTTAATCGATGATCCGTCTCGATACCCATAATTTATTAATATATACGCTAGAAATCAGATTGGGCCATTGGTGATTCTTGTTATAGGTGGGCTAAAGTATAAATGTCAAAAATTACTGTATCATGAGCATCTTGGGCGGAATTAATTAGGGTTTCCTACCTCGTTATCTTCTCTCTTGCAGCCAGGCGCCGTGATCTGAAGCTGAGGGTTTTTTGCATTCCTCACTTTCTATTGATTATGGATCCTGGTAACACTTCTAGTGCGGGTCCTTCTTCAGATTCTCCTCCTGATTATTATGAGGAGAAAGAAATTATGTGGGAAACAAAGCCTGATCTTTTTGGGAAGGAAGATGATTACGAAGATTCTGAAGATGATAAGAAGAAAAGTATTAAAGATGGTAAGAAGAAGGCCGGTGACAGGGGTGTTCCTGAGGGTATGGTTATTTTCAATGCTCATAGGGTTCCCAAAAATTTCCCTACTGATGCTATGGGGATCCCGTTGATCAAACCCGATACTGCTTACTATGTAATGATAGATGGTGTCACAGGTTCGCACTTCCCAAATGCAACACCAACTTGACAATTGCAATTATGCTCCACAAAGACAATCTCAGCCAACTCGCACTTAGCCAATACTTCAACTTATTGACTAAATCTCTATTCAGCCCATACTAAACAGAGGTTCTGCTCACAAATCTTCCAAGCCTTCAACCAAATGCACACACTCCGCTTGATGCATAAACAATAAGCCAAACCAAAGGGAAAATATGCACCAACAGAACTTTTCTTTAAATCAGGCCTTAGCCTTTTATTTATTGCACACTTAGGGTTACTGTTTATGGGTGAAAACTACTCCTGTAGAATTTGGTAATTTGGGGTGTGGATGAGGAATGAATTTAAACCTTAAACAAATGCACTGCGCGGTGAGTGCTTGTAGATTCGAGAGATCAATCTGTGCAAGTCCGGCCTAAACGAAGAAATGGCCGTTCCAGACTTGTTTCGGTCATAAAGTGAAGGAGATGGGGTTGATCTTAGGGAGGGAAGCGAAGAAGGTGTTAAGATTGTGAAGGTGTTGGCTTGCTTAAGACTTGTAACAGAAGGTGAGCGAGGCTTGTGATTGATGCCCGCAAGCTCTGGGTGTTTGAATACGTTTTTGTATTAACACTTGGTTTTGTCTAAATGCGGACTTGTGTTGTTGTTTGAAATGGGGCGGAGAACCTATTTATACAAGTCATTGAGCCTTATTCACGTCTCTCGTGGGAAGTGGAGGAAGTGGAGTGATGGAGTAGTGGAGTTGTGCGTCGGTGCCCACACGACCAGTCTTGCCCACTTCTCCTGTTCATCTCTAACCGTCCATGACTTCGACACGTTCTTGTGATGGCGCGTTGCACGCGTTGCACGCTTGTAAACCGCCGAGACCAATACCCCCAGTATGTATCCCCCGTTTGTGACATGATTGATGTCTGGAATGTGTGGATCGTGGATCCACGAAAGATAGCATGTAATGCTTTGAATTGAATAACGTGTTATTCGGAAAGTCGATACTTGTGAAGTATCGTGTGTATTTTATCAGTGCGCATTATGGTGTGGTAAAGTGATGGGTAATGACGCCTCACCGACCAAATAACTCGACCAGGGTTGAATAACCAAGCTGGTGAAGTTGGACGGATGAGATGATCTTTGAGACACTCATCTGCGACCGTTAATGAATATTAGGGTTTTTGAAGAGGTGCGCAAGCATCACTCTTGACTTGGTCGAAACCGAGCATGGAAAGGGATTTGGAGATAACCGACCGGCGTGCATGTAGATAGCATGCCAGTGTACACGTCCATGTCTCACTGTCCCATGAAGGTGCGATCTAGGCCACTCAATTTGACCAGGCAAGAGGAGTGGTTGAGATCAATTTTGCAATAGGAAATTGATGCCGCAAAAGGCCGCGCATCATGCTTTTTCCGGCGCGCGTTCCAAGACGACCTAATTTGGTCGGTCTTGGCCGATGGGTTTGACGTGAAGATGGCAGGCTGGTGTTCATGCCTATACATGAATATCCCATGAAAACGTGATCTAAGCCACTCAAATCATCCGGTGAAGTTGAGCGGTCGAGATCAGTTTGTGGTTTGGGAGGCGTGGCCATGCTAGTTTGGACGCACGTTTGGGATTAACCAGGCATGATATGCCTTGGCCGAACACATGAGGAGGTAGATGGGCCCACGGTGGTCATCTTTGGTATGACCGGCCCTTGCTTAATCTAATCTGTGACCCTCCATTCGTGCCGGAGAAGATGGACGCGCGTGATGGCTTGAAACCCTAATTTTGGCTTTCAAAGCCGTGTGCCATCTCTTGTTTGGGTGACGATTTTTTCACGGCCAAACATTGTTAGTCTTGACCGATTGGTCAAGTGTGTAGGCGGTCCCACGGTGATCGTGTTGACATGGTCTGGGCCCTTTAAGTCTACATCTACACCCTCCATCTATACCTGCGAAGATGGATGGTTGAGACTGCTTTGCAACACATGTAATATGCCGCAAACCCTAATTTAGGGTTTTCCGTCCATAATGCTTGGTATGAACGGTTTCTTGGCAAGCTAGGCCAATGACCGACCATGCGGGGTCAGCCGTGGGTATTCCATACCTGCTTGGGGGTGATGGAACTGATCTGGGGTCATCCAATCATGCTTATGGAGTTGGATGACTGCGATCAGATCATATCCGGACCGATACGGTCAGTCAGGATGCTGTCAGGCTAGTATAACACACCGAGAGGGGCTCAATTGGGCTAGTATAACACACCGAGAGTCGGCTGCACGGGTATTTCATACATGATTTCATTATAGTGCTTGGAGGTTCGTGTTACTCTGTAAGAGTAACACTCGGTCGTCATGCCACACCGATAATGAGTACTTTGGAAATACAAGGCTGATATGAAATTCACGGGAAGGGATTGTTGCTACATGCTCCAATCTGGAGGAATTTCATGTATTCACGAGAATGGGATTGTTGCTACATGCTCTATTCTTGGTAAGTGAGGAGTATCAACACTTATAAATGGCTTTATCTTTTACAAGATGTCGGCGCATGATTTTTTGGTTTTACAAATTTAACCTTAAACGAAAATCCACCATCAACATTAAGTCCCCTGCCTAGCACATAATGGTTACACTATTGTGTGGTAGGCATGAGATGGTGACATACATATATCCTGAAATGACCAGGCTAAGGTAGATACATATTTAGGATAGTGAAGCGTTGCCACTGGGCTGGTTGGTTCGATTAAGGATGCAAAGAAAAACAGGACTTGATTTGGTGAGTCGCTTTGGTTCCTCTTGTACATATTTGAGCTCGGCCGCTTCTTCAGGTGTACTTCCTTCATCATACACGGCTTTCCTCAGGTATATCTGATAAGCCTCGTCGATTGTTATCCCGAATTAGCAGCCTTCATAGGTGGCAAGTAAAGGCTTCCTTTTTCCTTCGGGATTCCGTCGACTTGTGAGATTATAAAGAATCGTCTCACGGTCGTTTATTCCATATCTCGAATCTTGCTCGACTTTCTCGATTAAGCGATCGATGGATTTGATGATCTCTTTTTTTTTTTTTTTTTTTTTTTGTGTGTGCTCATAACTCCCTCTCCTTTGCAGTTTATCATGGAAGCGGTGGACGCTCATTCTGTTGCTTCCCCAGAAAGAAGTTTTGAATTTGACAAGCCCGAAAACCATGCGCACGAAGAAGTAATGGCTAAGATCGATCTTCCACTTCGCGAAGTCGGTCGTGCTATACAGGGGATGTCTATCTCCCACCTTCGTATTTCCAGAGCACGTATCTGTGCACTTTCAGCTGCGATTGACATGGAGGAGCGGTGGAGGCGCGAGGAAACACTGCAGACACTAGTAAGCGTAAGGGCAGAGAGATTTGCAGCGAGGTTGAAGAGGCGGAGAGTTGAGCATGAACGACCTCCGAATAAAGGCAACTGTGATTACCCGGTTCAGGACGGCGTGATAATTCTTGACTCCGACACAGAGGAACCTGAACATCTGAAAGCAATTGGTACGGCTCCTAATGTTGATGCGCTTTTTAATGCTCCCGCTGGTGATGTTGGGATGGAGTGTGCTGCTGCGGAGGTGCCTGATGCGGAAGTTGAGGTAGATTCGGAGGGAGGAGCATCAACAGGTGACGGCGCAGCAGAACGACTGTGGTGGTGTAGGCGATGTCGATCCTCTTGATGACTAAAACCTCTTTTCTTTTTTCTTCTTTCCAAGTATATTTTGTACACTCGAACATCTTCCTTGTACTCGGTGGAGGCCGGGTTCAAGGTTTTTTCCTCCATTTGATTGTTTTAATAAAGTTTTTCTTTTATAATCCTTTGTCAAGACTGCAACCGAACCTTCTCAGGCGCAAGGGTGCGCCTTCACACGTAATCCTTAGTGATAAAAGAAGTAATACTATAATGGAATATCCACGGACTTGTGCTCCTGATGCAAGATCTTCTTGGCTTTGCTGGGGCAGATGGCTCAAATCATTTTTACTTTTGTGCACACGTTATATTCCCTTCTTCCCATGAGATGCTTGTTTAGGATTTCCTCTCTTGCTTAGTGTGTTGATTTAGGCCGACTCAGGGCTTTGTGTTTTTAGGGGTAGAGAGGTTCTCAGATGGAAATAATACTTCAATTAAATTGAGAATTGAAAGTTGGAACCCTAACTATGAATGCAAGTATTGCAATCATTTTCTGGAGGAATTACAAGTATGACATGAAACTGTAAAAAGGAAACACGCTGGAAAAATAGCACAACGTTTTAAAGTGTGGAGGATGCTGGAAAGTGGTAGTAGCACAATATCTTAAGTTCGGTAGGGTTTGAGCCATCGTGAGTGAATTGTTAGGCCCTCTAGTTTATCAGCGTTGATGAGTTTGCAGTAGCCGCCTAGGATAACATCTGCTACCAGGTATGGTTCATCTTCTCTTTCGGTAGGCAAGTCAGGTGGAGTGGTCATCTTCACCGTCACGCTCCCAACATTGAACGTAGTCGCCTTCGTCACCAGGTCTCCAATTCCAAACGGGTTTGGTCGTGCTGATACTTGTACCTTGGTCTCATCGTCTTTGACCAAAACAGCTTCCACGCTCCTGATAAAACGCTTGAAAGGGCCGGCCTCCCATTCACATCTCTTAGCCGGGGTTGGTTTGTTGATTGGAGCCAGTCCCCAGGACTTATCATAATGAGGGGCGGTAGGTTGCAAAGAGAGTTGTGTGGTGAGACTTACTTGACATCGGGACCTTTCAATGTATGCCGACGGGATCTTCCCGGGAAGTTATGTCACAGCGGCACGTTGCTGGTACGGCAGCAAACAATTATCAGGAGGTCCGGAAGGCGTGTTGGAGATTCTTTCAGGTACCGAAACCGGTAGAGGACAGACTTCCAGTATGGCTTTGTTGTCCTGCATCCAAGAGCGCCCTAGGATCATGTCGTAGTTGGGATGATCTTTGACTATGTAGAACTTTGCTTGCGTCGAGGCATCACCCAATTCGACTTCAAGATCAATGTATCCATATGCATCTCTAAGCTCTCCTGCTGAATCTTTAACTACAGTTGGGTGACGAGTAGCTTCCTGCTTCGAAATCTTTGCCGCTCTCAAGGTCTTGACAGTAATGATGTTAAATTCGGAAGCCGTATCAATTAACACGCTATCGAATTCAACGTTTCTCAAACGAGCGACGGTTAGGAGTCCCCAGTTTCTATTGCTCATGTCTTTTAGGAAAGACTGGGGTTCCTGGACTGCTACTGGATGCAAACGCCTACCTGACACAACGTGGTTGAGGGCCGCAAATATTTCTTGACGCTGTCCTTTGGAGAAGTACAAGATTTCACATATGTGTTCCATCATAGATTGTACGGTCTTTGAACGAATCCCCGAAATCATGCGGTTCCCCGATAGGTAAAGGGTCTCTATGAACACCCTCGTTTCCAAGCTGGAGTTCCCCTGTTTCTACCTTTTCTCTGAATATCTGTTTCAACCTGTTGCAATCTTTGGTTGGATGATGGACGAACCTGTGGTAGCAACGGTATCTGGGATCTGCCATTTCTTCCTCGGTTGGAGGACGTCTGATAGGGGGCAGCTTTACGGCGTCATCTTGGATCCACGCTTCCAAGAGCTCTATCACTTCATTCATGGGAAAAGGAAAACCCGTGTCTTTAGTATTTTGTGCGAAGTTTTGTCTGCTCCTTTTCGAGACGAAGTCTTGTGTCAGGGATGTCCGCTTGGTTTGTTGTTCCGTCACTGGAGCTTTCCTTTTCTCTCCTCCGCCCACTACACTCACAGAAGGACCGGTGTTGTATTGCTTGTTCGTGAGGTGCCTTCTCCCTCGACTTTCACGTGAATCTTCACTTCGAACAACTCGGTTCTTTCTAGTAGTGCCGGTGCAGTTGTTCTTTGAACGTTTTGCGACCTCGTGGAGTTCGAGAGAACGTTTGAAAGCCCAGGTTCTCTAACGAGAGCGGTATATGGGTATCATCCCGTTGATGCACAACTCCACCAATTGTCGTTCGGTGACGTTCGGGTCATGACAATCCAGCGCTTGAGTTTGAATCTTTTGACGAAGTCGTTAGGATGCTCGTTGTTCTGTGAAGAATTCTTCCTAGATCCGAAAAGGTGATTTGTTCGAGACACGAAGAAATACTTTATGTAGAAACACTGACCATCTCGCTCCAGTTGGATATGTTGTTAGGTGCGATGTTGTTGTACCAGGTGTATGCCCTCCCCGTAAGTGATTTCGAGAATTCTTTCAGGCGCAGAACATGATTGTATTCATGTTCCCCCAAGGATTCAAGAACCGAGAGACATGTTCACGAGCATTACCGTCGTCGTAGAGGGAGGGGCGGGGAGAGGTGTAACCTCTTGGAAGAGGGATTCGTTACATATCTTGAGGGTATGGAGGTTGGTGTTGGTGTGCATCCGTCAGATTTCCTTTGCCTCGGCTTTGAAGGAGTCGTTCTAGATCCTCACGTGTGATGAAGTTGGGTGGCTGGTACCTTTCTCTTGAACATTCAGGAGCAACACGAGCTTCGTCGGGTGGAAACGCTGCTCCGGGTGAATTGAAGGCATCTCTTGTTGGCTCCAAAGATTGACGTGAATCCTGCGTCAATCGTTCGGTCAAGGTCTTGAGGAAAGCGAGTACCTCCTTCTGAGTTGCGGCCATATCTGTTTGAGTCTTAGCAAGAACTTCCTGTTTCTCCATCAAGTCTGCAACGGTAATGGACGGTGGTCCTCCTCTTGTGCCTCCGGCTCCTCGTCCTGATGGAGGAGTGAAAGTTGTTGCTCTGGTGACCACTGGAGGTGTTACACTTGAGGAGATGCCGGGATTTGCGGCTGCTCTGCTCTCGGTGATGGGAGGCGTTACACCTATGGGGATGTCTCCTGCTCCGCTAGTGTTGGTGATAGAGGTAACGGCTCCTCGAGATGTGTTGGCTACGGTAGCTCCACTGACAGGTACTTCGACACCAGGATTGGTACCCACACTAGCCCCATCAGAGTTGATTGCTGATCCAGACCTTAATTCCACCATCTTGAAATGAATTGTTAATTGAATTGATTCTAAGATCTACCCTTTTGAAATTGATAAAATTGAATCGGATTTCGAAGAAATTGACTTTACAACCGAGAGATTAATCTCCCACTTTGTGGTCGCCAATTGTTTATGGGTGAAAACTACTCCTGTAGAATTTGGTAATTTGGGGTGTGGATGAGGAATGAATTTAAACCTTAAACAAATGCACTTTAGCGGTGAGTGCTTGTAGATTCGAGAGATCAATCTGTGCAAGTCCGGCCTAAACCAAGAAATGGCCGTTCCAGACTTGTTTCGGTCACAAAGTGAAGGAGATGGGGTTGATCTTAGGGAGGGAAGCGAAGAAGGTGTTGAGATTGTGAAGGTGTTGGCTTGCTTAAGACTTGTAATGAAAGGTGAGCAGGCTTGTGATTGATGCCGGCAAGCTACGGGTGTTTGAATACGTTTTTGTATTAACACTTGGTTTTCTGTCTCGTCTGGACTTGTGTTGTTGTTTGAAATATGGCGGAGAACCTATTTATACAAGTCATTGAGCCTTATTCACGTCTTTCGTGAGAAGTGGAGGAAGTGGAGTGATGGAGTAGTGGAGTTGTACGTCGGTGCCACACGACCAGTCTTGCCCACTTCTCCTGTTCATCTCTAACCGTCCATGACTTCCTGACACGTTCTTGTGATGGCGCGTTGCACGCTGCACGCTGTAAACCGCTAGACCAATACCCCAGTATGTATCCCCCAGTTTGTGACATGATTGATGTCTGGAATGTGTGGATCGTGGTTCCACGAAAGATAGCATGTAATGTTGAATTGAATAACTGTGTTATTCAGAAAGTCTATACTTGTGAAGTATCATGTGTATTTTATGCGAGTCGCATTATGGTGTGGTAAAGTGATGGGTAATGACGCCTCACTGACCAAATAACACCGAGGGTTGAATAACCAAGTGGTGAAGTTGGACGGATGAGATGAACTTTGAGACACTCATCTGCGACCGTTAATGAATATTAGGGTTTTTGAAGAGGTGCGCAAGCATCACTCTTGACTTGGTCGAAACCGAGCATGGAAAGGGATTTGCAGAGAACCGACCGAGCGTGCATGTAGATAGCATGCCGGTGTACACGTCCATGTCTCTTGTCCCATGAAGGTGCGATCTAGGCCACTCAATTTGACCGGCAAAGAGGAGTGGTTGAGATCAATTTTGCAATAGGAAATTGATGCCGCAAAAGGCCGCGCATCATGCTTTTTCCGGCGCGCGTTCCAAGACGACCTAATTTGGTCGGTCTTGGCCGATGGGTTTGACGTGAAGATGGCAGGCTGGTGTTCATGCCTATACATGAATATCCCATGAAAACGTGATCTAAGCCACTCAAATAGTCCGGTGAAGTTGAGCGGTCGAGATCAGTTGTGGTTTGGGAGGCGTGGCCATGCTAGTTTGGACGCACGTTTGGGATTAACCAGGCATGATATGCCTTGGCCGAACACATGAGGAGGTAGATAGTCCCACGGTGGTCATGCTGGTATGACCGGCCCTTGCTTAATCTAATCTGTGACCCTCCACTCGTGCCGGAGAAGGTGGACGCGCGTGATGGCTTGAAACCCTAATTTTGGCTTTCAAAGCGGTGTGCCATCTCTTGTTTGGGTGACGATTTTGTCACGGCCAAACATTGTTAGTCTTGACCGATTGGTCAAGTGTGTAGGCGGTCCCACGGTGATCGTGTTGACATGCTCTGTGCCCTTTAAGTCTACATCTACACCCTCCATCTATACCTGCGAAGATGGATGGTTGAGACTGCTTTGCAACACATGTAATATGCCGCAAACCCTAATTTAGGGCTTTCCGTCCATAATGCTTGGTATGAACGGTTTCTTGGCAAGCTAGGCCAATGACCGACCATGCGGGGTCAGCCGTGGGTATTCCATACCTGCTTGGGGGTGATGGAATTGATGCGGGGTCATCAATCATGCTTATGGAGTTGGATGATCGCGATCGAATCATATCCGGACTGATACGGTCAGTCGGATGCTCAATCGGGCTAGTATAACACACCGAGAGGGGCTCAATCGGGCTAGTATAACACACCGAGAGTCAGCCTGTACGGGTATTTCGTACATGATTTCATTATAGTGCTTGGAGGTTCGTGTTACTCTGTAAGAGTAACACTCAGTCGTCATGCCACACCGATAATGAGTCTTTTGGAAATACAAGGGCGATATGAAATTCACGGGGAAGGGATTGTTGCTACATGCTCCAACCTTGGAGGAATTTCATGTATTCACAGAATGGGATTGTTGCTACATGCTCCATTCTTGGTGAATTAAGTGAGGGAGTATCCAACACTTATAAATGGCTTTATCTTTTACAAGATATCAGCGCATGATTTTTTCGGTTTTTACAAATTTAACCTTAAACGAAAATCCACCATCAACAGTTACACACTCTTCTTGTTCCGGATTACCCAATCCCTTCACAAGATCAGGCTTATATAGCCTTACAAAAAGCTATGTACACTAACTGCAAGCAGTTACAGTTTTACTTTACATGTGGCAGTTAGCTAACTATGCTAACCTTTGCCAAACCGTTCACTAGCCAAACGAGTCCTTCCTATCAGTTAGAAAGCATAAAGTAAACCCAGTCTTTTGTAACCAACTCTAAACCGTCAAGGCCATGTGCCCTGCACATGTCATCTTTCCCTGTTGCCAGTTGACGCTTTTGCCAGCCAAATATTGCGCCATCACGGCTGTGCATCATTCTGCCAATGATGCAAGTGTGCTAATGCAAGTCTTGCTTGCATGCCTGTATGCCCCATGCATACAGGTAGCATGCCAAACTCATTTGGCATCTCGTGATGCTAATCTCGCATCCTTGGCCATGTCCAAACCCTGTTTGGCACATGCCATTCTCTTGCTGCAACTCAGACATGCACTTGTACTGAATACCGCTATTATAGCTTACGTTGCGCTATTATGGCTTCGCATTGCACTATTAAGGCGGAGTACTTGCACATCTGACACTTTGGCCAAGCCACTGGTGACGCGCCACAGTTGCGCATTATCACTTGGCCACTTTACAGCACCGTTATAGACCTCCCCCACCAGCTGAACTCGACGCCCTCGTCGATTCTTTTTGCCGTAGGTAAGCCTGAATTTGTTCTTCAAATTGCTACAATGTAGTATCCTTCTCCCAAGAAGCCTCGGAGTCTGGCAACCCTTGCCACTTAATTAGAAAATAAGTTCTCCTATTCTTATTGCTTTTCCCCATAACTCGATCATCAATATTGCCTCAACTTGCTTATCGAATTGTGATATGATTACTGGTGGTGCACGCTTCGCTTGTTGCCTCGAAGTGTCCAGCAAATCAGGATGGTATTTCTTCAAAAAGCTGACTGATGCGTGTCGTACCACAACAAATTAATTCAATATTTTTCCACCTAATTAACAAGTAATATAGTGTAGTCAAGATCGTTCCCACGAGGAGCAAGAGATTCTAGTTGTAAAAGTTGTCACGAAAAGGGGGGATGTAAATCAAAAGAAAGTAAATAAAGCAATTAAAAGGTAAAGTTGAAAGCAATAAGAGAGACAAGACCAAGGAATCCTTCTTCGTTACAAAACAATGAATCAAGTTATGTTTTTCATCCACATGTTATTAGTCACAGATTATCACCAACCGTAGGATAGCAGGTCCGCTTAGCTAGCCCCAAAATCCCTTATTTCACTGAGTAACAAGTCCGCTTAGTTATCAGATTCTATCCAAAAGAACCACCTTGAGGTTCGCTTACAAGATGTAATTCCCTGAATGCATTAAGATTTATGAATTTAGGTTTAGTACTAGTAGTTAAACTCGGTTCGCTTGGTTTACTTTCTAGCGTTGTTTCTACACACAATTGCTCCACGGAATCCCTCCGCAAGGTCTCGTGTTTGCTACATATGTAAAGAGTCAAGAAACGATTACTTATCTCCTAAATTTCACTAGCTTTAGATCAAATTAACAAATCAATTTAGTTGGCCACCTAAACAATCTATCAATCAACCATGAATGTCTTTAAGATCATTCATATTAGTAAAAACAAACGATAATCATGTGAAAGACTCAAGATAGAATTGAAACAAAACTCAAAACATATATTAAGAACTAGAAATTCATCCTCAATCAATAATAAAATTAGCTACTCATGCTAAAAGTTCACACAAAGAATAAGAAAAGAAAAGTGTTGTGTGTGTAGAGAGGTGTGTAGAGAGGTGTAGAAAACTTCTCTATTTATAGGGTTCAATATTCTCCAAATCTTCCAAGGAATAGAATCCTTTTCCTTTAGCAATTCAATTTCCAAATCCAAGCTTTTCTCAACTTCCATCTTCTCTTTCCAAGTTTGAGCCCAATTCTCCATCCAATTCCTAGTCCAAGTCTTCACACCCATGAGAGAAGTCCATAGAAAATTCTGGAATTTTGGCCGCCGGAAAACTGGTATTATGGCCGGAATCCGGCCGGAATAGTCACCGCCGGCAACCTGAAAATTTCTCCGTCAGTGGAATATTCGACGGAATATTCCGTCGGTCCACCGTTAGGACTAACGGTCAAACGGGTCAATCGTCAGTCAACTGTCAAAGGGGAAGGAGAGTCAGACTCGAGTTAGCTTCTGACCCAGCTAACTGGGCTTACTCAGATGACTTGATCTAATTCAGCTAACCAGAATCGGTCACTGAACTCGGCTGGGATCGGTCTTCGGCGGCTGCGAGTTGACTCGCCGGTAGGGGAATTTGGCCGAGTTTCGGCTGTTTCTGATGTTTTCCCGGCCAAAATCAGGCCTCTCTTCAGCTCCATCCCTGTGACATTCCTAGCATACATCTAAAGTATCATTCATTCTCTTCAGTCCCTGTGCAGAAGCAGCATCTTCAATTTCTTCTATAATATGCACTTGTTTCTCAAAATAATCCACACAACCAATGTGATCACCAGCAGCAGCATTTCTTCCCTGCTTCTCGATCCCAATCGATTTCAGCGAACCCTCAGTTCCTTCTTCCAAACAACAGAACCACCTTCATCTCCCTGAGCCTCATTTCTTCTCACTGAGTCGATCTCACAAACCCATCTCTGAATAAATCTCAATTCACAGATCGAGCAACTTTTTTCCCTGAATCAATTGCATCATCGATTCTCGATTCACAGTTTCGACATCAAAGATTCAAACCCTGATTTCTTCTCTGCTTTTCAATCTACCGCAGCAACACATTCCATTCGAACTTGATCCATCAGCATCATCGTTCTCTTCTTCTCTGCTTCATTCAATTCATCTTTACCTCAAACACAGAATCATCACAAACCCATTCATTCCCTTCCAATTTCTGATCTCACAGCAGCATCACTAAACCGCAAGCTCAGCTCCTTCAATCCACCAGCGAAACTCATTCTCGATCTGATTCACCTCTTTTTCACTCCCTGATTTCTTGTTCGATCTGTTATTGAAATAGCAGCGGCTCTATCTCCTTCTTCCCTAAATCGATTGCAGCAGCAGCCATCGTTCAGGTTTTCTTCTCTCGATCTCAGCTTTTCTTTCAAATGATTGAGAAATCAATTCTCAATTTTAGGTTCGAGTTATAATTACACGGATCCGGTCGGGTCAGATGGATCAGGCTTCGGTTAGGGTATGGAGCAGGGTATGGATGGATGGGCTTAGGTTAGGGTATGGGTGGATTCAAACATGTGGGCTTGGGTATGAGTTTAGGGTGTGGGTGGATTCAAACACCCACCATAAGTACACCCCAATTGTGATATTCTCACTCCCTTCTTTTGGATAAGGGACACCTCTTTGACCTCCCCTTAACCTTGGCTGGGCTCCATATAGTATTCCCTCATTGGTGAAATGACAATTTTACCCTTTTGCTAAAATATGGTGATTTCTTCTCCTTTTCCTCCGTGTGACTCCATAGTAGCTATAAAACTCAAAACAAGCGTAAAATACATAATTTACAAGAAAAATAGCAAAGAAAGCATAAACAATAGATAGTAAATAAGATGTATTCTACACCCTATCACTGACATGAAAAGTGGGATGCACTTTCAACCTGTCCGGCAACTCAAGTCTGTAAGCCACCTTACCAACTCTTTTAATGACCATCATATCTTGGAATTAGGCCTCTATGCACTGTCTTGCTAGAAATCTTCTTCCAAATCTGGGGCGTTAGCTTTAGCAGCACCATATCTCCCACCTCAAACTCTACACCTCTGCGATGCAAGTCAGCATACTTCTTCATTCGTCTTTGCGCCTTTGATAGACTATCACGCGCCTGCTCAGTCATCTCCGTCTTCGACCTTGCATAACGATAAGCTGCTGGACAGGAACCTTGCTTCTTAGCCTTTGGCACCTCATGAGGGGTTAATGGCTGCTGGCCTGTAGCTAACTCGAAAGGACTCAGCTCCGTAGCTGAACTCTTGTGCAAATTGTAACAAAATTGGGTCGTATCCATCAATGCCACCCAATTTCCCTGGCTTGCCGTCACATAATGACGCAAGTACTCTTCTAACAATGTATTTATCCGCTCCGTCAGACCATCGGTTTGGGGGTGATTGCTAGTGGAAAACTTTAGTTCGGAACCAAGCATTCCAAACAAGGCAGTCCAAAATCTGCCTGTAAACCGTGAGTCCTTATCACTCACAATATCTCGAGGAATTCCCAATACTTCACTACATTCTTGAAGAACAGCTCCGCTGCAACGTATGCATTGCAAGAATGGGGGCAGGGAATGCATGTAGCATACTTCGAAAAGCGATCAACGACGACCATTATCGGGCTAAAGCCTTGCACCTTTGGCAGCCCGTTAATAAAGTCCATCGACAAGCACTGCCATGGCTTGTCTGGAATCGGCAAAGGTTGTAGCAACCCTGCTACGTTTCTCCTTTCCGTCTTATCCAGTTGACACACTAAGCATGTCTTCACATACAATTCAACATCTTCTTCCATCTTAGGCCAGTAATAGGAACGATCTATCAAAGCATGCGTTCGTTCCATGCCTGGATGACCAGCCTAAACGGAATCATGCGTCTCTCGCAAGAGTTCCCTTCTCAAGCCACCTGAATTAGGTACATAAATTTTTCCTCCCTTGGCATAAATGACTCCATCATCTATCCAAAATCGACGAACGATCCCATCACAGATCTGTTTAGTCAGGCGCACACATGCCTGATCATTCTTCGTCTCTTCTTTGATTCGAGGCAACAACTCTGCCTCAATCGTGGTCAGTGCCGCAACATATTCTGCCACCAACTTTCTGCTTAACACATCTGGCACAGAATTAAGCCTTCCTGGCTTATGCTCGAACTTGTATTCGAACTCGCTCAAAAAGTCAAGCCACCTTGCTTGTTTTGGCGAAAGTTTCTTCTGGCTGTTAAAGAACGTGATGGCCACATTATCCGTCCTTATGATGAAATAAGTTCCCAACAAATAATGGCGCCACGTTCTTAGGCAATGTATCACTGCCAACATCTCTTTCTCATGCACAGTGTATCTCCCTTCAGCATCATTAAGCTTACGACTCTCGTAAGCCACTAGATGGCCATCTTGCACCAAGACTCCCCCTAGAGCCCTGTCTGAAGCATCAGTGTGCACTTCAAATGGTACATCGAAGCTAGGAAAGCGAAGAACTGGTTATGTCGAGACCGCTTCCTTCAATGCATCGAATGACCGCTGACACTATTCAGTCCATGCCCAAGATTTGTCCTTCCTCAACAAATCTGTTAATGGGGCCACTTTCTTTGAATAGCCAACTATGAATCGCCGGTAATAGTTAGCTAAACCCAAGAAAGAACGAAGCTCTCCAAGCTTCTTAGGTTCTGGCCAATCCAAAATGGCCTCTACCTTTTTCTGATCCATATGCACGCACCCTTGCGATATCACATGGCCAAGTAATTGTGGTCTGGGAAAACTCACACTTTTCCTTCTTCACATACAAACTTGCTTCTCTAAGCTTTGCAAATACTTTACGAAGATGCATCGCATGCTCTTCCAAAGTCTCACTGTATATGACTATGTCATCCAAGTATACTACCATAAAATGATCAATGTACTCGGCAAACACATCATTCATCAGGTTGCAAAATGTTGCTGGAGCATTCGTCAAGCCGAATGGCATAATACGGTATTCAAAAGAGCCATACCTTGTTACCATTGCGATCTTTGGTTCATCGCCTCGCTATGCGCACTTGGTAATAACTCGAGCGCAAATCCAATTTGGTGAAGAATTTAGCTTTGGCCAACCGATCAAACAAGTCTGCCACTAGCGGAATTGGGCACTTGTTCTTCACAGTTAGTTTGTTCAAAGCCCTATAATCAACACACATACGAAGCGAGCCATCTTGCTTCTTTTGGAACAGAACAGGAGCACCAAATGGATCTTTAGACGGTTGTATGTAGCTTTGCCTCCAAGCAATTCGAAACCGCTTGCGCATCTCCTCAAGTTCTAATGGTGACATACGATATGGTGCTTGCGCAGCGGCCTCGCCTCGGCACCAACTCTATCATATGATCGATCCTACGCCGCGATGGTAGCGTCTTAGGCAGATTCTGCAGCATTATGTCGCAAACTCTTCTAAGACCTCGGCCTATTCCATCCTCTACTTCCACTACCTTTCCTGGTTTGATCTCAACAAACACGCATAGGAAAGTAGCCAAGCCTTTGGCGCATACCATCGTTCACCCGAACCGCTTGGAGACAAACATGGCTTAAGTGTCTTGTCCGGTTCTCTTTGCCTCACCATAGAGACAAAACATGGGTATTGAGGGTCTTTGTATCAATATCCCATTTTTATGAGGTAATGACGACGCCTTCTTCGCGCAAAATAAATCCATGCCCAAAATCGGTCAAAATCATCCATGACCATAACTAGCAAATCTAGTTTTCCTTTCCATTCTCCAACTTGCACATCCGCATTGCGAACTTTCCCTCGGCGGCTTGTGGTTCTGCGTTAGCACAGATTTTGATGGTGCTAGCCGCGCTAGTAACCGTTAAGTTCAATGCCATGGCAACGCTTGGATGAATGAAAGACTTCGTAGCACCCGTATCGACCATCGCTAATACCCATTCTACATTGATCTTCACATCAATGTACATCAATCGTAAGACATCTTCTTCTCTCGTGTGTGCTTTGCTCCCTAGCAAATGATCGATGTTGCGATGTTGGCCACTACCAACATCATGCTGAGCCTTCCCAAAGATCGTGTTGCTTCTCATCAACACTTGCAGTGTCTCTCGGTACCCTTAGTGCAGTTCTGATATGTAGAACAACTTGTTTCACCCTCATCAAGTTGTTCCGAGGACATCCTTCGTGCATGATTATCACTTGTAGATTCTTGAATTAATGATTCGCATACCTTTAATGCAACTCTTTGGTCTGATCTTCGCCCCATCCTTTGCCTGCCTTGTACTTTCTGTGTGGATCCTTCACTTCAAATACATTTCACAGCCAAACATAGAACAGCAACAACTTCAATCAGCCTTATAATCCAACGTGAACAGAGAGAGACCCTTAACTGTGGCTCGATACCCGAATTGTCACAGTTCGCACTTCCCAAATGCAACACCAACTTGACAATGGCAATTATGCTCCACAGCACAATCTCAGCCAACTCGCACTTAGCCAATACTTCAACTTCTTGACTAAATCTCTATTCAGCCCATACTAAACAGAGGTTCTGCTCACAAATCTTCCAAGCCTTCAACCAAATGCACACACTCCGCTTGATGCATAAACAATAAGCCAAACAAAAGGGAAAATATGCACCAACAGAACTTTTCTTTAAATCAGGCCTTAGCCTTTTATTTATTGCACACTTCGGTTTACACACTCTTCTTGTTCCGGATTACCCAATCCCTTCACAAGATCAGGCTTATATAGCCTTACAAAAAGCTATGTACACTAACCGCAAGCGATTACGCTTTATTTACTTTACATGTGGCAGTTAGCTAACTATGCTAACCTTTGCCAAACCGTTCACTAGCCAAACGAGTCCTTCCTATCAGTTAGAAAGCATAAAGTAAACCCAGTCTTATGTAACCAACTCTAAACCGTCAAGGCCATGTGCCCCGCACATGTCATCTTGCCCTGTTGCCAGCCAAATATTGCGCCATCACGGCTGTGCATCATTCTGCCAATGATGCAAGTGTGCTAATGCAAGTCTTGCTTGCATGCCTGTACGCCCCATGCATACAGGTAGCATGCCAAACTCATTTGGCATCTCGTGATGCTAATCTTGCATCCTTGGCCATGTCCAAACCCTGTTTGGCACATGCCATTCTCTTGCTGCAACTCAGACATGCACTTGTACTGAATACCGCTATTATAGCTTACGTTGCGCTATTATGGCTTCGCATTGCACTATTAAGGTGGAGTACTTGCACATCTGACACTTTGGCCAAGCCACTGGTAACGCGCCACAGTTGCGCATTATCACTTGGCCACTTGACAGCACCGTTATAGATGGCTATTACAGAAAGGGCAGAGGAGGAGGTTTTGGGGCAGTTTTGCGGTGTGAATCTGGTCTGCACATTGCTGCTCTAGCTGGGGTTTCAGAAACACCGGTTTCAGGACTCTATCACGTCTTCGAGGGGATGCTAGCTGGTTTTAAACTCGCTCACAAGAAGAATGTTAGATATGTCATCATGTCTTGCAATTCAGATTGGGCCTATTGGATGATGGAAAATTGTTACAACTTCTACGGTCAAGAAAAATGTCCTAGTCATCCTGGAGGTGAATTCCACACATTTTGCAAACCTTGTTTGAAGGACACTATGGGGGTCCATGGTGATGAATTTACTCTGAACTCCAACATCATCAAAGAAATTATACTTTGCAGACGCCATAAGTTAAAAGGCTCTATTGTAGTATCTGGGCAAAGGTATTTTAACCAGGGAAAATTAGGCCGAGGCCCAAAAAAAATATTATTCTTATTGGTAGGCCTAAAATATTTTTCAGCTACCGTGAGACCCATAATTATTCAAAATTATAAAAAGAGAGTAACAAGACAAAGTTACCCTTAATATATTTACTTGTAAAAGGAAGAAATTTTGGATTTTCTATCTGCTCAGTAAAGTGTCTGCATAACGAGTTATGCGTCCTATTTTTTCAGGGGTATAATTGGTATACATACTTGAATATAACACATCTAAAAAACCGTGCCTTGGAATTTTACAAATTTTATCTCGTTGGAAAGCTTTTAAAGAGCTCTACAAAACGAGTACAAACAACAATATCAAATTTGAATTTTTTACGAAAAAATCAAATGGTGATTGTAATTTTAGGGAGAAATTTCAAAAACTGGATACATCACCATTATGCAGCCACCATAAAGGATGCATAACACATTATGCAGACACCACAACGGATGCATAACAAATTATGCAACCATATTTTGATTTATGCATCCACTAGTTAGGTTATATAACCACTAAAACGATTGATATGCCTAAAAATAACATTCTAACAAAGTAAAAGGATGCATGTCACGTTATGCAACCACCACAAAGGATCCATAACAAATTGTACATCCATAGTTTGGTGCATGCATCCACTTATTTAATTATGCACCCATTAAAACGCGGTATAAACCTAAAAAGTAACATTTTCACAAAAAAAAAAAAGAATAATAAATTATGCGGTCATTTTCTGGAATTCATAACAAGTTATGCAACAAAATTTGAAGCTACATAACATGTTATGCAGCCATTTTCTGGTCAATTTTAATGCTAACAAAAACTTTGTTGCATAAATGAGTTATGCTGCCATTTTGTCGAATGCATAACTCTATTTTCTCGGATGCATGACAGGTTATGCAGCCATATTTGTAGCTCTATAACAAATTATGCAGCCATTTTATTATCTTAGCACTGACAAAAAAGTGGCTGCATAATGCATTATGCAACCATTTTTTTGCTGCATAACAGGTTATGCATACATTTTCATAGCTGCATAACAGATTATGCAGCCATTTTTCGGTTGATTTTCGTACTAACGAGAAAAAAAAAAGGCTGCATAACATATTATGCAGCCATTTTTGTAGCTGCATAACAGATTATGCATCTATTTTCTCAAATGCATAACATGTTATGCATCCATTCTTTATGCACTTGAAGGGGAAAAAAAAATCCATAATGTCTTGTGCAACCATTTTCTCCGGTACATAACAGGTTATGCAGCCATTTTAGTGACTGCATAACAAATTATGCAACCACTACACAAAAATGCATGAAGCAATATAAACACCAAACACTAAAAAACAAGAAAAATGAACTTACAAAAATCCTTCAACTACAATAAAATAATAAGTCTTACAATTACAACAAAATACAATTAGTTGTTCATCATCAACAAAATACATTTTCACTGCAACTTCAAATGCCAAAATCATCTACATTTTGAGTTGTATCATGTAATAAAAGTTATCTTCTTTCGTAAACTAAATCTGTAGGAGTACCCCAAAGTAACACCACCTGTTGTAGGTATATTTCTTGAGCACCACCTGTAATGCACAGCCAACTCTAACTCAACAATTCAATAGACAAACAAACACTGTAAACACAATGCACAAAAATTGGTCAAGAAACAAAGCTTGCAAATCATCCTAATAGTAGTGAGTAATACCATAACTACGAAAAGAAAAATGGAAAGAAAACACATTATCACAATAATTAGATTTTTCTTATGAGAAAAAAAAATATTAATCCAGCCTATGAACCATGAGATAGGGTACGGTCATATGCACCTAAGGAAGACACAGATCTCCAAGAACATATGCAGGGAAATCGTTATGTATGAAATGTATGCAAAATTAAGTTGCGCCAACAAAGTTGGATAAGCCATTTTTTCTGTAGAACCAAATGCATTTTCCATCATCTATAGTTAAGTAGTGAATATCAGACACTTATATGTGAACCTGAGATATTTAGGGTGGTGCTGAAATCACATAAAGTAATGTCTAACCAAATTAATAGCTGCATACTGCGTCGTTATGCAACCATTTTGTCATTAGGAAAAATGAGTACAGTGAAGCTAAAATATGCAGAATTAAGTACAGTGAAGCTAGAAAACGAGTTTCATTTGGGAATTATATTTTCTCATTAGGGACGTTATATGCATCCACACAGATCTCTTGAGGCTTATCTATTGATTACCAACAACACAATAATATAGACCAATGTTAATTAACGTTATCTACCCATATAAGTATGGCACTAGAGAACTAATGACACAAACATACACAATGTCAATCATGACCAACATACAAAGATGCAAAGAGATCAAAATAGCATCTCGTTAATGTATACCTTCCATCCGATTCAAAGAAACATCTGGACATGGCTACGTCTAATCGAATCACTGATGAATATCCAAGACTTATCTGTATCAAATGCAAAAACTTCTTAAAGAGAAAGAGACTCCACTTCCTTCTTCTTCCGCTGTTTGATACTACATAATGTCACTGAAACAAAAAAATAATCAAAACCATAAAATATAGCTTAAGACCTGATAAGCTCGAAAATTAAAAGTTAACAAAATTCAAATTGATTCAACGGGTAACAACAATTAAGATGTATGCCTAAATTCAAATCTGATTTCTATTATTTTCGATCAAGATTAAAAACACGGATAAATTAAATTTCAGTCAAGAACCCTAGAAAAAATTGCAAAATTGTTTTCTTCGAAATTTTAATCTCAAAAGAGAGATCAAGATTATATGAAAGAATACCCTTACTCTGATCAAGATTAGACTAACAAATCGAATTGTAATCAGAAGTTTGGAATTTTCGAAATCATTAAATTATTTTTCAGGAAAACAAAAAGTTGATGATAGAAGAACTTATCTTGTGATCAATTCCAAAGATTAAATCCTCATATCTAACAGTAGCTTCATCCTAAGATTCAATTTCAGACGATTGATCTCTCAAATCCTCCGCGCCGAGATCAAAATAAAATGTTTCTTAGAATGAACGAAACAGAAACGAAGCAGAAGAATACACTGAGGTTAGTTTGGGAACTATGGAGAAAACAAATACATAATTTCTAAAACTTTGGGTCCGTAAATAATTTTATCAGTGAAAATGGGGGCGCCCGTGAAATTTTATGCCCGTGGATTTGTCAGTGGAAAAAATTGAAAAAATGGGGGTAGTAGTAATTTTCACTTTTAGCCAAGGGGCAGATTTCCTGATAAAATTTCTGAAGGGACCCGGGGCCAAGGAAATAATATTTGAACCCAAAGAACTCCCGAAGGAGTTGTAGGAGATTCTCCAGGATGCTGGTTTTCCATGTGCATCTTTCTAAATTATAATGTGAACTCCTAGGTGGTGTTTTTTCTTTTTTAAGCATGAACTCCTAGTTATTAATGCAAAAATAAAAAATAAAAAAATTACTGTATCATGAAAGAAATTCTCCAAAAACACTGCCTCGTTTAGCCCCTTAATAGGCCCCGTCCATCAAATTAACATGCATATACATTAAAATAATAGCATGCTAATGAAACTACAACATGTACTTTCAATTGAACAAACATAATTTTCTTGTGATTCAAATGCCTATTGCATTTTGGCATGGCCTTTTCTTCTTGAGCTGCAATTATACTTTTTTATTCTTAGGAAAAATAGTTGATATAATCTTTAAAGCTTCGTTTGAGTCGTGATGTCATGCGGTCGTGCACGTGACAGTCGAAATGAACTCGCATCTCTCCTCCGTCCGATGGTTATTATAGAGATGGAAATGTATATATTTGAGATTTTATACAATTTCGTTATTTAATAACTACTCCCTCTGTCCTTTTTTATCTTTCCTAATTTCTACTTTGGTCTATCCATTTTTATCTGTCCGCTCTGTTTATAGACATACTTTTCTCTTAAAATATCAAATATACCTTTTATTTTTAATAATCATAAAATTATTTTTAATATCAAAATCTTAAATAATACCACCATATATAAGGGAAAAAACTTATTCATTATCTTTGTATTAATTGTCATTCCTTTTTTAAATAAAAATTTAAGCTATCAAATTAAAATATTTCCTAAAATAATAATACTATTAAATTTAAGCTAATAATTTAGTTTTGGTAATATAACCTTAAATAAGCTAGTCAAGGATTTCGTTAATATCTTGACAAAGTCAAAGCGGACTCTTAGGACGGAGGGAGTATTTTTATTTTTTACCGCCCATGTTCTTTAAGGTTATTTCTACTCGGTGCTTCTTTCTTCGAAACGACCGATCTCCTTCTCCTCAGGTACTGTAAAAATCTACAATTCCTAATTACAAGCGAATACTGCTTGAACTTCCCGTCCTCTTCCTTTCCCTTGTGATAAGAATCATCTGATTCTACCTACATAGTTTACCCCATTTATATCAAACCTTAAATTGGTCACACTTTTGGAAGAAATGCACATTTCAGTCATAGTTTTAGGTAAATTCCCTATCCTAATTATTAATGCAAAATAGAAAAAAAAATACTGTATCATGGAAGAAATTCTCCAAAAACACTGCCTCGTTTAGCCCCTTAATAGGCCCGTCCATGAAATTAACATGCATATACATGAAAATAATAGCATGCTAATGAAACTACAACATGTACGTTCAATTGAACAAACGTAATTTTCATGTGATTTAAATGCCTATTGCATTTTGGCATGGCCTTTTCTTCTTGAGCTGCAATTATACTTTTTTATTCTTAGGAAAAAGAGTTGATATAATCTTTAAAGCTTCGTTTGAGTCGTGCTATCACGCGGCCGTGCACGTGACAGTCAAAATGAACTTGCGTCTCTCGTCCGTCTGATGGTTATTATAGAGATGGAAATGTATATTTTTGAGATTTTATACAATTTCGTTATTTAATAACTATTTTTATTTTTTACCGCCCATGTGCTTCAGGGTTATTTTTACTCAGTCCTTCTTTCTTCGAAACCGATCGATCTCCTTCTCCTCCGGTACCGTAAAAATCTAAAATTCCTAATTACAAGTGAATGCTGCTTGAACTTCCCGTCCTCTTCCTTTCCCTTGTGATAAGAATCATCTGATTCTACCTAGATAGTTTACCCCATTTATATCAAACCTTAAAACATCATTTAACCATTATTTTTTTTTCTTTTTCCGAAAGGTAATTGATGTATATATAATGATTAGTAAAATGGCAGTCACTACACCAAATTTGGGGATTAGCAATGGTACATGGCAGTTGCAAAGTGGGGTTGCAACAGTTCCCTCTGTTGCAAAAGTCGATGTTGCAGTTTTTCGCAACGACTACCGTTGCAAATATATTTTTGCAACAGTTCTAAACTGTTGCAACTAAAATATCGCAACTGTTTGAAGCAGTTGCGAATTCGACGGTTGCAACAGCTTTAAATGGTTGCAAACTGGAATATCGCAACATGTTGGCTCAGTTGCGAAATTTTTGTAACATCAAAAAAATAGTGGTTTCGACCAGTCAAAACCAGGTAAATATTAGAGTTCCCTATGGCAAAATCAAGTTTCCCCTGTTCATTTGAAATCAAATTAATCAATAGCATTATCAAGATAGTGTTCTTAGAGTTAATTCACCATGATGAACTCGTACACAAAATGTATGAAGCTGTTTGAGGGTGAAAATGGTTTCTGCTGATTTCGGTAATTTCGGGTGTGTGGGTGAGAAACGAATTTAAACCCTAAACAATGTACTGCAAGGGAGTAATTTATATTCAAGAGATCAATCTGTAAAAATCCGGCCTAAACCAAGAAATGGCCGTTCCAGACTTGCTTCGGTCACAAAATGAGGAGAATGGGTTGGTTTTGGGGAGTGAAGCGAAGAAAGTGTTGAGACCAGGTTGATTCTGGAAGAGTAGTGGTTTCACGACTTGTATCAGAATATGGGAAGCTAACAGATGGAAATAGAGCAAATGTTTCTGAGTGTTGTATTGCTCCTGACTGAACTTGTTGTTCGGTGGAAATAGGTAAGACCTATTTATACAAGTCGAAGTGAAACGTACTCTGGTCTCATTAAGGAATGAAAAATGGGTGAGTAAATGGGAGGAGCTGGTAACCGTTAACGCATGGAATTGATGTTCCATAAAAAAGAGCGTTTCACCATTACTCCTTGTATTTACTAACCGCCTCATCCTTATTACACTTCCTTATGACGGGCATAGTGTACGCCGCACGTTGTAAACCGCCAAACCAATACCCAAAGTGGATCCCCCAGTTTGTGATATGTATTGATGTCTCGAATGTTTTCATGGAAAACATGTAGCATGGTTGTTGCCTGGCAAGTCGAGCTTGGGAGACTTGCTAGCTTGGTGACCTTCGACGGTCGAGATTTTGTATCTTAAGAGGAAAGGTAGCCGTTGATCGTTGCACGCTTCCGTTTTTTATAGCCGTGTAGGGAAGGCCAGCATAGTGGCGCGGCAGAGTTGGCATGGCATGCCTTGGCGCGGCCAAACTAGGGTTTTGGGTCAAAGGTTACCATGAGTTGTCTGGTAACCTTGGACGGCTAGGATTTGATCCTGGGATTGAAGGGCGACCGTTGATTGTCGCACGCATTCGTTTCAGTATCCGCATAGGGAAGGCCAGCATGGTGGCGCGGCTAGGTTGGCATGGCATGCCTTGGCGCGGTTTGGCGTGGCCAAACTAGGGTTTCGGGCCAAAGGTTACCATGCGTTGTCTAGTAACCTTGGACGGCTAGGATTTGATCCTGGGATTGAAGGGCGACCGTTTATTGTCGGACGCCTTCGTTTTAGTAGCCGCATAGGGAACGCCAGCATGGTGGCGCGGGTAGGTTGGCATGGTATGCCTTAGCGCGGTTTGGCGTGGCCAAACTAGGTTTCGGGCCAAAGTTTACCATGCGTTGTCTGGTAACCTTGGACGGCTAGGATTTGATCCTGGGATTGAAGAGCGACCGTTGATTTTCGCACGCCTTAGTTTTAGTAGCCGCATAGGGAAGGCATGGTGGCGCGGCTAGGTTGGCATGGCATGCCTTGGCGCGGTTTGGCGTGGCCAAACTAGGGTTTCGGGCCAAAGGTTACCATGCGTTGTCTGGTAACCTTGGACGGCTAGGATTTGATCCTGGGATTGAAGGGCGACCGTTGATTGTCGCACTCCTTCGTTTTAGTAGCCGCATAGGGAAGGCCAACACGGTATGGCGCGGCAAGGTGGATGGCACGGCATGCCATTGGCACATGTGGCATGGTCGGCATGCCTTGGCGCGGTTTGGGCGTGGCCAAAACTAGGGTTTTGGCGTTGGGCCAAAGGTTACCATGCATTGGTTGGCGACCTTGGACGGCTAAGATTTGCATCTTAGAAGGGAAGATGGCCGTTGATTTTTGCAGGCCTTTGTTTTGGTAGCCGCATGGGGAAGGCCAACACGGTATGGCGCGACAAGGTGGCTGGCATGCCATTGGCACATGTGGGGCCAAGGGTTTGGCATGATGGGGCCAAGGTGTGGTTGGTTTGGCATGGTGGGGCCAAGGGTTTGGCATGCCGTAGGCGCATGGTGCGGCTAGCATGGTTAGGGCCAAGGAAAGGTGCGGTTGGCTTGGCTAGCATGATTGGCATGCCTTGGCGTGGTAGATGTGGCTGGCATGGTTTGCCATTGGCACAGTGGTGCGGCTAGCATGGTTGGCATGCCTTGGCGCGGTAGACGTGGCTGGCATTGTTTTCCATTGGCACGGTGGTGCGTCTAGCATGATTGGCATGCCTTGGTGCGGTAGATGTGGATGGCATGGTTTGCCATTGGCACGGTGGTGCGGCTAGCATGGTTGGCATGCCTTGGCGCGGTAGATGTGGCTGGCATGGTTTGCCATTGGCACAGTGGTGCAGATAGCATGGTTGGCATGCCTTGGCGCGGTAGACGTGGCTGGCATGGTTTGTCATTGGCACGGTGGTGCGTCTAGCATGGTTGGCATGCCTTGGCGCGGTATATGTGGCTGGCATGGTTTTCTATTGGCACGGTTGTGTGGCTAGCATGGTTGGCATGCCTTGGCGCGGTAGATGTGGCTGGCATGGTTTGCCATTGGCACGGTGGTGTGGGAATTAGGGTTTGGCCTTTCTAAACCCTAATTAGTAAAAAAAAAAGGTACACCGGTAATTTTCTCGCAGAAATATTAAAGGGTTCAATAAATGAACTTAGTGGAGACATTATTACTCAAATTCTGTGACGTCACTGTCCGACTAGGGTTTTACGATTTTTACCTTAAGCTAAAAACCACCATCAACATTAAGTCCTCTGCTTATCTCGGAACATGGGCATTGTTGCGAGGTAAGCATAAGATGGTAACAGACAAGGACAAAATCGAAACGTAAATCATGCAAGATGGTCAGGAAGATCCGTCTAACCTTTTTCGAGAGGTAAAGAGAGTTTGTGTTTCCCGTGTTGGTGGCCTTGCATGAATTGTACTTGTGGTGTTGCTGGCTAGACCGTGAAGTGGTGAGATGTAGACAGTCGTCTTGGCTTGGTCACACATCATCTTGGATGGACTAGGGAACGCGGAGGTGCTGGCTTAGCGAGTTATTGGCGTTTCTCGGCTCGGAATATGAGCCGTAGGTTTTGTGCGGCTTGGAATGGAGCCGCAGGCATTGTATTGGCTTGGAATGGAGCCGTCAGCATCGGTCGGCTTGGAATGGAGCCGTCAGCATCGGTCGGCTTGGAATGGACCTGTCAGCATCGGTTGGCTTAGAATGGAGCCGTCAGCATTGGTCGTTTTGGAATGGAGTCGTCAGCGTTGGTTGGCTTGGAATGGGAGCCGCAGGTATCGTGCGGCTTGGAAAGGAGCCGTGAACGTTGGCTTCAGGAAGATAACAACTTGCTTCAGTTCCGTGGGAAGGTGACGACGGCTTCGGGAAGATAACAACTTGCTTCAGTTCAGTGGGAAGGTGACGACTGGCTTTGGGAAGATAAAAAATTGCTTCAGCTCTGTGGGATAATGACAACTTTGTCTAAATTAGGGTTTAGCATGCCGAACCCCTAATTAGCGCCCCTTACTAGAATCGTTGTAGAATTCTCGTACGAACTCGGATTTTGACGATCCGCACCTCCATTTTAATCGGAAAAGAATTTCCTATCTTCTTTCGAGGGAATATTTAGGTATTGAGCTCGTTTAGGAGGTGAAAACGGCCCGACAGTGAAACTCGGGAGGGATGTTACGGGCCCGGGGTAGCATAGTCGCGCTGAGTCATCTATTCCCGTTCATGGAGCAAGAAGGAAACTTTATTCTGTGCAAACTCTAGAAATTTTGTTCGTATGAAAAGAGGTATTGACCTTCTTCTATTTTCGGTTGCTCGTCCGGATCCGTGCTATCTTCTGTAGTGTCTCTCCAGTGGATTCCAAAATTTACCAAACTCCATTGCATTATTGGGACGTATGGATGTGGTTGCGTTGTCGGTCCATCCTTGATTTTAGGTTGTTCAGTGCCTGGACCTTCTGATCGCGATGACAGTATGTTGTGGATGCTTGTATGGTCGAAATCTTCCGGAGCCACTGGATGAAATAGATGAGTTGGGAAACGTTTTCGTTGCCGACGTGCTGCTATTAAGTCTTCAAGTACTTTGTTCCAAGAGACATCCTTTGAACCATCTTCTGAATCTTGGACAATCGTATGGAATGGGATACGGTGAGCAGTCCCAAGTTATATTTATGTTAGATCCGATGGCACGGCCGAACATGTGAATGTATCTCTGTGGCGTGCTTTTAGAGTCTTCGATGCACATGTACGGCTTCGTGTTGAGAAATTCCTGCGGCTCGTAAAACTTCGACAATGATGAAGTTGAAATAAGAAATAACCTGGTTGAGGGGGGTAAAGCGTCCCGTGCTGGTAGTCCACATATGTAGCCTACTTTCATTGCATCGCCTTGAATCCACGTCCACGGGATTTGATACAAGCTTATCGTACTCTTCCGCATGTGACGCTGGGATGCTCAGAATATCATATGGATGAAATACTCTGGATAGTAAAGTGGTAAAGATGAGAGAGTTATGTTGTTTATCGTGGCTCCCTCTGCTTCTTCAAGAAAATGTTTCAGCCGGGTCTCTGGGGTTATCTCATGGATCTTTGATGGTCATTTGGGATGGTGCGATGAGCAGTCCCCAGTCACACTTTTCTTTAGTTTCTGAAGTTGTTTCTTCTGAGCAGGCTTGGGATCCACCGCGACCTTGTAAGGTGTTGCAGGTGTCTTCTAGACAGAGAGGTGATGATATTCTTACGCTACACCCTTGAAGAGTAGATGACCTTGTTGTGGTTATGGATTTTTGGTTGACTGTGTCTTCTGAGCTTTGACAGTGAAAGGATTCTGTGTAGATCCCCAGTCCCCAAGTATGGTTTACATGTTTCCATCTTGTATGGTCGGTGGGTTGACCATGATAAAGATATCACCATCGTGTGTTCGTACTGGTGATTTTGTTACTTTTTCCACATGAAACTAAAATATGGAGGAGCACGGGTTACCTTTGTAGTGATTGTTTCTATGGTGAATCTCTGGATGGTATCAACAAATGAACGACAGCAGTTCTTGGCAGCAGATGTGATCAGAAGAGACTACATTGTCGTGAGAACAAAGTAGGTTGGATAGAATTGTATGGGCATCCATGGAAGTAAAAGGATTGGCTGGATGTGTAAGCGAGCAAACTGTCCATGGTCACGAGTTTTGGCGGGATGGATCAAAAGGTGGCCATGACTATGAAGATTGGCTGGCTGCGATCATGATCCCTGACATGGGGAGTGTGGTGGCACGACCCTTTGCAGGAAAGACTGGTGTTGAAGTGGCTTCGTCTCTTGGGGAGGACGTTGAAACTTAAAGAGCCAAATGCTGCTTCGGATCCTGGAGCAGCTTATGGAGATAACGCTGAAGCAGAGCGGCTGCTGGAGTGAACGTTGAAGCGAAGCGGCTGCTGAAGCGAACGTTGAAGCGGAGCCGCTGCTGGAGAACGTTGAAGCGGAGCCACTTCTGGAGAACGCTGAAGCGGAGCCACTTTTGGAGAGAACATCGAAACGGCGCCTTGAAACTCCCAGAGCCTTGACGGTTACAATGTTAAAGCCGGAGAGTGCGTCACTCAGCGTTCTGTCAAACTCGACATCCCTCAAGTGAATAAAGTGGTTAGAGTCCCCGGTTGCATCTATCGATCGTGCTTTCCAGGAGAGGTTAGGGTTTGGGAAAGGCTTCCCTAGCTGGAAACAGCTGCTTTCCTGATGCAGTGCGGTTGAGGGATGCAAATATGTCTTGACGCTACGCCTTGGAGAAATATAGAATCTAACATAACTGTTTCATCATAGACTGCACGATTTTGTGGGTGAAGTCCCCAGAAATCATGCATATCCTGATGGGAAGAGGGTCTCTGTGAATTCAGGAGGGTTGCTGATTTCCTTTGCCTCGATTTTGGAGAAGTCGTTCCTGATCTTTACGTGTGATGAAATTGGATTGTTGATGCCCTTCTACTGGGCGTTCAAGAGCAACGCGAGCCCCTTCATCTATAAACGCACATCCTGCTGAAGTGCCTGTGCCGGATGCTAAAAGTATTCCTTGTCAGCCCCCCTTGGGTTTACGTGACTCTTATGGTGGCCACTCCGTCAGTGTCTTGAGAAAATAGGTATATCTTTCCGAGTTATAAACACGTCTGTCTGAGCATTACGAGAACCTTTTGTCTTTCCATCAAATCAACAGTGGTAAAAGGAGGTCCGCTTCTTCCGGATCTTCCAGTATCTTGCCCTGATGGTGGAGTAACAGCGTCTCTGGTGATAGTTGGAGCTGTCATACTTGAAGAAACGTTGGGGTGGCGGAAGCGGCTCTGGTTCTGGTGATCGTAGGTGTATCTTGTAGCGATGGCGAGGTTTTGATCACGGAGTGCTGGAGCCATGGCGCTGTTTCGAAGGGTGAGGATGACGCTGCATTGGATGGTTGTGGATCGGAGAAGATGGCGCTGGAAGGGTGCAAGCTGTTAGCGCTGGAAAGGATGCAAGCTGCTGGCGCTGGAAAGATGCAAGTTGTTAGCGCTGGATCGTCTTGGAATGGGCGCTGGCTTGGTTTTGGTATGGCGCGGACTGTTGGCTGGGCATGGTGCAGAATGTTGGCTTGGCACGACGCTGGCTTGGCACGCCATTGGCTTGGCGTGGCGCGGATTGTTGGCTTGGCACGACGCTAGCTTGGCACGTCATTGGCTTGGCGTAGCGCGGATTGTTGGCTTGGCACGGCACTGGCTTGGCATGGCGCGGACTGTTGGGCACCGTGAGGGTTGTTCTTGCGGGCCTAGTTGACTCTTTCCATAGGTAGCTCAAACAGGAAATCCTTTCCTTATTCGAATTCCAAAAAGTGTTATGCTTATGAAAGGGGTTGGCTCCCCTTTTTATCTCGTATCTTTGTTATCAAGTCCTGGTGTTAGCAGTAGCGTGGTAGCAATAAAGTGGGCAAGCATATTCCATCTATGTACTCCAGCGTTTCTCTTTTAATTTGTTCTCTTGTTTTCTTGTGTTGGTGCAAACCCTAGCCATAGGTATGCCTTCCATAAATCTGTAGAAATATTTTTCTTCTGAACTGGTGTAAACCCTAGCCATGGGTATGCCTTTCATAAACTTGTAGGAATACGTTATCATAAACAATTCCTCTTCGAATATCACCGTAGTAACGTCGGCTACCTCATGAATAGTGACGGGTAATCATTATTATGCAAAGTAGGCACGTACGGGTAGGTGACTGTTTTTTTTTTTTTGAAAGGCAAATGTAGGACCAGAATATCGCAACATCAATACCTTTGCGAAATCTTTATACAACATACTGCGAAGATATCGCAGACTGGTTATAAAAATGACGCAACAGATGACGACAGCCTAAGCATGAGAAAGATGTGGAGACCTAGCGAGATTTAGGAGTGTTGCGAGATCTAACACTTGTATACTTGCGAGAATATCGCAAGTCAGATCCTAAAATAAAGGACAGCTTAGCTGTCACCCACTATGTAATATCCTATATAAAGAGCCGAGCAGGCTTAAGAGATAGAGAGATCTTTTTAGATTGAATAGAAAGTTTTGAGGAAAGAGAAAGTTTAGAACAATAGTTGTATTCTTAATTTCATTCCTATTTGTAAAATTCCTTAACTCAATTAATAAAAAGTGTGATTGTTGATCTTAAAGATGGGTTGATTATTGTGAATTCTTGTGAGGGATGTATTGTGGGATTTCCTGCAACTACATAATGGCGCTAGAAACAGGGATTGGCGTATAAGATTAAAGATTGTTATTAAGACTGTTCAAATCAAGAAAATGATGAAACAAATCGATAAATCAATTAAGAAAGAGAGAATTAAAGTCAAGGAATGCAACAGGAGGCTGGAATGTAGTTTGATTACAAAAACAATGATTAATGAATTCCATGAAAACATCATAGGGAGAATACATAAACGAGATTTTGAAGGAAAGAAAATCATGACGGTAGAGAAGGTATCACCCTTGAAATATTGGGAAAAACAGAAAATTACATTCACAGCAGCAGAGATACCAAGAGAAAATTTGAGTCACACATCTCCTTTGGTAATTACAGTAACCACACGGACAGAAAAGGGGAAATCAGCAAAAACTATGCAAGAATGGGAGGTAAATAGAACTTTGGTGGATACTGGGAGTTCGGTGGATATAATGTTTTACCATGCGTACAAAGGAATGGGGTACAAAGACGAAGAGATGTCTCTTTCAACATATCATATTCATGGTTTTGGCAAATCTACAACAAAACCAAAAGGGGAAATAGAGATACGAATTCTGTTAGGAGAGATTGAAACACGAGTGACACTATGTGTGGTGGATATGGAATCGCCATATAACATGTTGTTGGGAAGGCCATGGATACACACAATTAAAGCTGTAGCGTCAACATTACATCAATGCATTAAATTTCCTATGCCGAGTGGGATTGGTGAGATTAGAGGGGATGTTGATAAAGCGAAATTATGTTATCAAATTGAAGTGAAGCAGTATGAAGGACGTGCAAAGAAGCGAAAAAATCGCAGGAAAATGGCGAAGGAGGCAAAGAAAGAAGAAGAATTTAGAACTTACATGATAAGAGCAGAGGAAGGAAAAGGAATACCCAGCGAAATTTCGGAAGAAGGGAATAAACTTGCGAAGGAGATAAAAGAACCAACACCTATGGGAGAACCTGAGACCAGTTACACTGCGGCGGAACCAACAAAGGAAGTGAATGTTGGAACCAAAGAAGAATCTAAAATATTAAAAATTGGGACTAAGATGGAGGCAGATGAAGAAGAAAGAACTATTAGTCTGTTGTGAGAATATAGAGATATTTTCGCATGGAACATGGATGAGATGCCGGGAATAGATCTGTCTGTGGCATGTCATAGGTTGGAGATTGACAAAAATGCTAGACCATTCAAACAAAGAATCAGAAAAATCGCAACAACATATCATCCCCAAATAGAAGAAGAGTTGCAGAAGATGCTTGATGCAGGAATCATAAGACAAGCTAAATATCCGGAGTGGATAGAAAACATGGTTGTGGTCCCAAAGAAGAATAAGGGCATAAGGATTTGTATAGATTTTACTGATTTAAATAAAGCTTGTCCGTAAGACAGTTTTCCGTTGCCAGATATTCCACAAATGGTTGAATCAGCAGCGGGAAATGATAGAATATGTTCTCTAGACGGATACAAAGGCTACAATCAAATCCCTCTCGCTGAAGAAGATCAAGAACATACTGCTTTTTTTCGCCTCCAGAGGGTTATATTGTTATACGAAAATGTCGTTCGGTTTGCGAAATGCTGGAGAAACGTACTAAAGGATGGTAGAGAAGGTGTTTGCGAAGTGGATACACAAAACGTTGGAGGTGTATGTGGATGACATGCTAATAAAAAGTAAAGAAGTAAAAGATCATGTCCAAGATTTGAGGGAAATTTTTGAACAAATGAGGCATTTTAACATCAAAGTAAACCCAGAAAAGTGTATCTTTGGGGTTACGTCAGGAAAACTTTTGGGCTACATTGTATCAAAATAAGGAATACAAGTTGATCCAGAGAAAGTGCAAGCAATTCGTGACATGCCAACACCAGCAACGGTAAAAGATGTACAGAAGTTAAATGGGCTCTTAGCTTCATTAGGAAGGTTCATTTCGCGATCATCAGACAAATGTAAACATTTTTTCAACATACTCAAAAAGGGGACGAAGTTTAAATGGACAGATGAATGCGAGAAAGCTTTTCAAGGAATAAAAGAACATCTGACGAATATATCTATTTCGCAAAAAGCAGAACCAAGGGAAGAATTGTTAATCTATCTTGCGACAACATCGCACGCCTTAAGTACTGTGTTATTACGAGTAGATGCAGGAGTTGAGAAACCAATCTATTACATCAGCAAAACCTTCAATGCCGCAGAGAAAAATTATTCAAAAATTGAAAAACTAATTTTGGCATTAGTTTATGCAACATTTAACTTCGCATATATTTTCAGGCACATAACATAAGGGTGTTAACAAAGGTACCAATTGAGTCAGTAATGAAGAATTCAAAAAGATCGGGCAGAGTTGAGAGATGGAATGCACAAGTAGGACATTTCAAAATCAAATATGAAATATTATCTTCACCCAAATCACAAGTTGTCGCAGATTTCTTAGCAAAATTTCCTCTAGAAGATGATGAAGCTGTGGAAGAAATGATGGATGTAGAAGAAGACCATGGAAATCCAAGAGATCTATTAACAGAGCCAGATAGATGGAAAATATTGGTGGATGGATCATCAAATGGGGAAGTTAACGGAGTTCGAATTTTTTTGATTTCGCCAGAAGGCACCAAAATAGCTTTTTACTTCAGATTGGAGTTTACATCCACAAATAATGAAACAAAATATGAAGCTGTGATACATGCCCTGAAGTTCGCAATAGAAATGAAGTTGGAAAATGTGAGGATTACAAGTGATTCGCAGCTAGTCATTAGTCAAATAAAAGGAGAATACACTACAAATGAACCATCCATGAAGAAATACAAGAAACTTGTTGAAGAATTGTCAGCGAAAATCCCAAAAATAAAATGGAGACATATATCAAGAAAAGATAACAAACTCGCATATGCTTTTGCTTTTATCTCAAGTATGATGACAGACCCAACTGCGAAATGCATAAAGATACATACACTTCTATCGCCATCAATCAATAAAGAAGAAGAAGAAGAGGTAGACGTAATGATAATAGAAGATGGAGAACAAGTGCCCAGTATTTAAGATTGAAGAGCAGAACTTCATGCATATCTGATGAAAGGAGAAACACCAAGAAATAGATTGGAGGCACACAAATTAAAGAGCCGTGCAACAAATTATGAACTAAGAGACGGGGTATTGTATCATAGATCTTTTAACGGACCATCTCTCAGATGTTTGACACGAAAAGAGGGAGAAGAAGTGTTAAAGGCATTACATTGTGGGGATGCTGGAAATCACAGCGGCGGAAGATCTTTGGCGTACAGAGCGAAAATGCAAGGTTATTACAGGCCATATATGCATGAAGATGCGAAACAAGTATCAAGGCGTTGCGAAGATTGTCAAAGACACGGAAAGAAAATACATGCACCTGGAGCATCATTAACATCCTCAACAAGTGTATGGCCTTTTGGAAAATGGGGTTTAGACATTGTGGGACCGTTTTTACCGGGATCTGGACAAAGAAGATATCTAATTGTCGCTACAGATTATTTCACTAAATGGGCAGAAGTAAAGGCAGTACAACACATTCGCGACAAAGACATTTTTACATTCATATTTGAAAATATCATCTGCAGATTTGGAATTCCCGCACAATTGGTATCTGATAATGGGAAACAGTTTGAAGGGCAGAACATAGAAATGTTATTCAATGCATTTAAGATAAAATGTGGGAAGTCAACCCCTCTATATCCACAGGCCAATGGACAGGCAGAAGCAACAAATAAGACAATCGCAGATATATTGAAGAAGAAATTAGAAGGGCATAATAGAGCATGGTGCGAACAGGTGCATAATGCAGAGATGGGCTTACAACACAACCAAAGAGAAGCCACTTGGAATGTCACCTTCTCGTTTAACATATGGAGTTGAGGCCGTGCTACCAACAGAAGTTATTATTCCCACAACAAAAAGAGAGGCTTGGGAGAAAAATCTTAGTGCGGGTATGATTTTAACCAAATTAGATGAATTAGAAGAAAAAAGAGAAAGGGCTCTACAGCATATGGAAAACTACCAGCGAAGATTAGCCCGAGAATATAATAAACGTGTTAAAACACGAGAGTTTCAACCGGGTGACTTGGTGCTGCGAGAAACACCAATATATCAGCGAGAAAGTAGTGGAAAACTAGCCAAAAAATGGGATGGACCTTACATCATTAAGGATATAGTTGGAACAGGGTCATATAGATTAATGGATCCTGAGGGTAAAGATGTGGGTCATAGACTTGATAGACCGTGGAACAGATTGTACTTAAAGAGATATTACCCATAAAAGGTCTTGGGAAAGAGTAAACTGTGAAATGATGTATGATTGAAACAAAATGAATCTATGAGAAGATCTTGTGAAAGAATAATTGCGAGATTATACATATCCAAAACAAAGAAAGAAGACGCGAAAAAATCGCAAAAATAATGACAAGAGATAATCAAAGATTAATGACATACTAGAAAGGGGCGAACCTACTATGGCGTACACCCTAGTTCGCGAAATCAAAATTTCGCAAGAGGCAAGTGTAAAACCCAGCGAAGGAACTAGGAATTTATGTTTGGGTGGGCTAATTTTTTTTTCTCGAACTCTCAACTTAATTTATCTCAACTGCAAGAATGACAACTGCGGTAATATACTTAAAGCTGAGTATCGGTATGCCACACGATCTCTTTTCCTTGGAGCATAAACGAATCAAATTTTTTCACCTTGTAACTAATATTAGGGAGGAATAATTTGCGTATCGAAAATAATAATCTTGATTTATTTAGCGGCCGAAGGCCGCCCAATTTTTTTCTAGTTTTAAAGGTTATTATAGGGATGCAAAAATATTTGGAGTTTGTACATATACGCATAATAAGTCATGACATATTGTATTTTTGTCTCATGAATACACTGCATTTTTAGATTATACATAGATATACATAAAATTGTAGTCACTTCATAGAAGAAAAATGAATTTTTGGACAAACACTTGCTTTTTTTCTTTTTTTAAAGGTGGACAAACGCTTGCTTAGTTAAGGACAAGACACCCCCATTTGACACACAGTTTTATTTTATCAAACTGACATGTAACAGTGAGCCCATTCAATACCCGATTTTAAGAAACATCATGAATACTTGTTTTTCCCTATAGCCTTTGAACGGTTGAGATGCTATTCAAAAATTAATCCATGCGGGACCGGGTTCCAAAATCTTCTGATTTCTTCCACGTTAATCATATCTTAACAATTAATGGGCTAATTAAAATTTACACCTGGGCTAAATTTTACAAATGTTAAAAATTACACTAACAAAACATCTTTTTAGAAATTTTGGGGTGGGCTTCAGCCTGGGTAAGCCACCCCCTAATACCGTCCCTGGTAAGACCTAAAGTACGTCATAGAAGGGGGTACCTGTTGCATGGCTCAACGAAAAGGTTACACCGCCCCTGGAACCTGAGTCATGGAGATTTGGGGTCAATAAAGCCCATCCAGGATAGGTACCTTGGATTTTCAACCTAAGCTTATGACTTAGGTTAGACGATTTTGTTTCAACTTAAGTTTTGTCAATAAAAAGAACTTAAGTTTCAACTTCTTTTCCAAAGGATGTTTGCGAAATCATTCTGTCAGAGCCAAAATACTTACTCAAAATTTCGCAGACACCAAATTTGATAGGATCAACAGAAGATTTCTTGACGTCATCTAGAACATATGATAAAACCTTGAAAGCAATATCTATTCCTTCCAAAGTTTCTTTAGTAAAAGGGAGAGATTCAGATGAAGAAGTGGTGATGACAGAAGGTTGGGGAATTGAATCATTCTTTGCTAGAGATGTGTAATCTGAGGATTAAATTTGAGGAAGATTAATAATTGGGGTTGAGTTAGTGTAAGGATGAGAGGTATTAGCAGTAAAAGAAGAGAAGGGATCATTCGCAGCAGGGTTATTACAAGGAACTTCAACTATAGAAAGATCAGTTACATGGGAGAAATCCATGGTAATACCTTCGCGAACAGGAAGTAAGGATTCAACTTGCGAAGAGATTGCATGAGATGTTGAAGGATTAAACATAGGAAATGGGACGGAAGTTTCCACATTTTGAAGGTGGCTAGATCTTTTGTGGGGTTTATCGACATTCCCATCACCCTGCGAATCACAATTCAGATAAGAAACAGAGGCAAAAATATTGTTATTAAAAGAATAGTGTTTCTTACTACCTTGCTATTCGCAGGCTTTCTTTTGTTTACGGCGACTCTTTGTTGTGAACCCTTGGGAATATTAGGGTTTTGGACCGTAAATTTGATGCTAGAGGTGCTTTTGCTGAAACAGAAAAAGTATGGGAATTACATAAAGATGAATAAAATCAAAGAAGACAATTTCAGCAGATAAGATCGGTTTCAGTAAGATCAGTTTCAGCAAAGTCAACAAACCTTGATGAATCCATAAGAACAGTAGCAGAAAGATGAATTCGTAAAAAGTTGCAGACGATAAGGATTTACAGAGAATATGGAGATGAAGAAGCCGAAGTAAAAGAAAGAAATTATTTCTATGATAGATCCCTTCTTAAATAGATAAGAAAGTAATGACCGGTTAGCATTGAATGTGCCGGTGGATAGAGGAATATTTAACACGTGTAAACGGTTATGCTTAATTCATGGAAGCTTGTCGGTAGAAAACTTAAGGAAAGAAATGAACAGTTGCGGCATTTTGAAACACTAGTTCTCATATCATTCTCTCCTTCGCAGAGAAGACATGAGAAGAGGCAAGATGTAGGATCAGAATATCGCAACATCAATACCATTGCGAAATCTTTATACAACACACTGCGAAGATATCGTAGACTGGTTACAGAAATGACGCAACAGATGACGACAGCCTAAGCATGAGAAAGATGTGGAGACCTAGCGAGATTTATGAGTGTTGCGAGATCTAACAATTGTATACTTGCGAGAATATCGCAAGTCAGATCCTAAAATAAAGGACAGCTTAGATGTCACCCACTATGTAATATCCTATATAAAGAGCCGAGCAGGCTAAGAGATAGAAAGATCTTTTTAGATTGAAGAGAAAGTTTTGAGGAGAGAGAAAGTCTAGAACAATAGTTGTATTCTTAATTTCATTTCCTATTTGTAAAATTCCTTAACTCAATTAATAAAAAGTGTGATTGTTGATCTTAAAGATGGGTTGATTATTGTGAATTCTTGTGAGGGATGTATTGTGGGATTTCCTGCAACTACAGCAAACAAAGCGCATGGTTTATGGTTTGATTTGAATTGATAGACAACTGTTATCTATGAGGGTTTTGGATTATTCTTTTGGAATGAATTATTTTGGAATGGATTTTTTTGGGAATGATGTTGTCTTGGTTACGATTGCAAGTGACGCAAACATCCCAGGAAACCATGGAACCGTATGTTGGTAGATGACACAGGATGAAACATAACATGACTTATCGGTTTTATCATTCTCGTGAAAACTTGAAATAGCAAACCATGTATTTTGTCTAGGTAAGACTTACTCGTTTTTTCATCTCTTCCTGTTGAAAAAGGAATCTCCCGGGCGTTAGACCGAGTTTTGTGGGAAACGTCACCATGATTGTGGAAAGTCCCCAGTCATTCCTTGTCGTGTTGTCGATCTCGCTTCTAAACCCCTCGGAAGTCCCCAGTCGTCATTTTCCGTGTAACGACTGGTAATTGAGCCGCCTGGTAACTGATTCGTCGTTTCCTGAGCGGATTGTTTGATTCTACTGTCTTGATGTCTAGGTCGAGGTACGAGATCGAGGATTGAAAATTGACATCATGAGCGAAAGATCAACCTCCCACTGTGGTCGGCAATTGTTTGAGGGTGAAAATGGTTTCTGCTGATTTCGGTAATTTCGGGTGTGTGGGTGAGAAACGAATTTAAACCCTAAACAATATACTGCAAGGGAGTACCATAGATTCGAGAGATCAATCTGTACAAATCCTTCATAAACCAAGAAATGGCCGTTCCAGACTTGCTGCAGTCACAAAAAGGAGGAGAATGGGTTGGTTTTGGGGAGGAAAGCGAAGAAAGTGTTGAGACCATCAATAGTGGTGATGGAAGCGATACAAAATTTTGATGGAGTTGAAAATAAAGGAGAAGAAGAAAAATGAGAAAGTAATATAGGTAAAAGCGGGAATTATTAAATCTATGTTTTTAAAGAAAAATCCAATTATCCCATCAAGGGTATTTGTGAAGTCTGTTAAGGATATTTGTGAAGATTCATCAAAAATAAGGGCTTTTATTCAATTTCCACAATTTATATTGCCAACCCAAATTTTCATGTGATCTCAATATTGCTAAGATTGTCTAGTTGTCATTCAATTCAACTATTCAACTAGAAAAAAATGGTCTGCTAATTTCGCTCATCTATGCTTTTTCTCTCGAAAATCTCCAAACCGTTAAACCTTTCTTACTATGTCGTGGATCCTAAAGTTGAAGGTTGACTTGGACAGTGATATGGCACGCGGAAGCAAATAGAAATAGTAACGGAAACAAGGGAGAATCCACTTCCAAAACAGTAAAGAACAACTCTTGTCCAAGAATAAACAATTCTAGTGACATATTATCAATAAACAAGACAAGATGATAAATCAATGATAAGGTTGACTAACCAAAGAACTTACTTGAATAAATAATCATATTCAATAACATGAGCTAATCCAAGCTGATTACAATGATAAACCAAATGGTTGAACTGTAGTCTATTCTAACAACTTAAACTCATATATATATATATTGCCAATAACAATACTATCACTTAGCTTATTTGACTCATGCAACTAAATAACAGACTCAAAGTAAATCAAAGTAAATCCTAACTAAACAGATTAAAACACTAATGACTAAGCAATATATGGACCTGCACTTGACTAACTAGACTCACATAATAAAAGGGCTTCAAATACGTCTGGTATTAGGCTCCCCCACCGTGACTAAACTCACCTCGAGTTTTACTTGAGTAGCGATAGTGTTAAACTTAGCACCTTTGGCAGCAACAACAATAGTTAGAGTCTTGTTTGGTAGCATGCCTTCTCATCTCGACTTGATTTTTCTTGGTTAGAAACAACAACACCTTTGTTCCCCTCCAATAAAACTCGTAGATATTTGCTTTTACATGAAAAAGAGCATCAACACCAAACTTCCACGACCTTCCCAGAATAACATGACATGAATCTATGTCTATTACTTCACAAATGATACTATCGCGGTAAACCTTTCCGAATGAAATCAGAATTTTTCAAACCCTTTCAATTCGAGTTTCTATCCCTGTCTTGATCCAACCAACACGATAAGGGTATGGGTCTGGCTCTGTTGGTAAGCCAAGTTCCCGAACTAATCCCAAGGAAACAAGATTTTTGGTACTTCCACTATTATAATAAAATCGCATACCTTTTCTAAGATAATATACCTTTGAACATGAACAATTTATTTCTTTGATATTCTTCATTTAATTTCGGCACAAGCAGTATTTTCCTATTCCTTCCTTCCTTCACATTGGACTACTTTTCTTATCACAATACAAGTCCCCTTGAAGTCATCCGCAAAGACACAATCAAAAACTTCTTCTTCTTCATATAGTTTGAGATTTGTAGTTTACCATCTTCTCCTTCGAATAGTTCAATTAATCGTCGTTTTGGACATTCATTCGAATGATGTCCTCTAACCCACGACGATAAAATTGTCTCCTGAAGGTTTTACATAAGGATTATTACCTTTCTTGGCCGTAGAAGCATCGATTGTAGGTACTTTTGGAAATTGTGGTGGTGATAGGTAGGCGGTGTTGCTAGTAACTCAGTTGGTGTCTTTTCAAGGGCTGGTTTGGTTCGCTTTGCCTCACCTGGAGTCTTTGGTACCGTCTTAGGCTGCAATTCAATCATTTGCGCTAGACACGGCTTCAGTGACTATTTGAACGGGATGGAGGTAAAACGCCTCTTTGATTTCAGGATCCAACCCGTTTAAATAACGACTAACTTGTTAAGCATCAGTTTCCGGAAGATTGGCTCTCGAACCCAATCTGTAAAACTCCTTTGTATACTCGTCAACTGGTGTCTTTCTTTGTGATCTTTGTTGATAACTTTTGAAATGATTTTATGCATAGTCAACAGGGAGAAACCGATCTTTCATAAGACGTCGAATTTGACCCCGAGAATTGACCATCGGTTCACCACGAATACTCCTTTTGTGAAAAGCTGGCCTCTACCAAGATGCAGCTCCCACTTTTAGCTTGTAAGAAACCAATTTTACTTGTTGAGACTCTTCATGCACTCAAAGAAGTCTTCAATAGTGAAAACGCGAGGGTACCCAAATATACCTCAAGCTAAAACTTTTCCTACCTATAAGTCCTTTCTTCGAAAGTGATTGTCTATGGACTGAGTCGAGACAATACAACTAATCGGTTCACACTTCGTGTGATCATCTATGGATACGAAATCGAGATAATACAACAACAAAGTATGTTTACTTGATAAAAAGGTTCAGACTTAACCAAACACAATAGGATTGCTTATCAAGTAAATAGAAATTAGCCTTTGTGTAATTTAGTTTAATTATAATAAAACAATTATAATGAGGAAATATAAAGTAAATGACACAGCAAGATTTTGTTAACGAGGAAACCGCAAATGCATAAAAAACCCGGGACCTTTTCCAGAATTGAATACTCTCAGGATTAAGCCGCTACAAAAAATTAAACCAACTTCATATAGTTGAGACCAAGCAACTAAACCTATAGTTCACCTAGTTCTGTCTGTATTCCCACGCCTCCAACTTATGAATAAGTCACGTACTTGGAACAATTCCTTTGGTTCGTATTCCAAAAAAGAAAGGAACAACAAATCTGTTTGGTATCAACTCTCTTCAACCAAGTGATGTGAGTTCGACAAAGGCTCTTCTGTTTATCTCAATAAACTCCTTCTGTTTATCTCTTCAACCAGGTTCTTAGATCTATCTTATTCTCAAATACCGAAGTAATTGTTAAGATTTTGCAATCAATACTTTTAATCACAAAGAATTGTATTGATGTCGATCTACACAACTAATTAATCCAATCTACCACAAGGATAAACCGATTATAGTTGGATCCTCTTATACCGAAACAATTATTGTGCACACCAAAGATTATGAACCCCAAATCAGAAATCTTCAATATCTTTTTTGTGTTCAAATCTTCTTAGATCTTCAATAAACACCTGCACACAACAACTTGAATCTCTTGTAATCAATCACACACGTAACTGAGTCCGTTAACAATGGATTATCACAAGATCGTCTTTAGAACTAACAATAAGTCTAAAGATCCCTCGTCGAAACTTCGATCTATTTTGAGTGAATCTCATATCGAAGAGAAGATTCTCAAGCATAAACAAACTAGGTGCAATCAAAGTTCAACCACCGTTAGTCAATCAAATCAATCGAAAACACAAGATAAACCGCAATTATCTAGTTTCCCACCAACGGTACTAATAGAGCTTCTCAATCCCAAAGAAGACTTTAAATTGAGCGCCATAAGAGATTTCGCCTAATTAAGTTACTCTCCTCTCCGAATAGGCGGTTTACACCAAGAATAACACAACCGAGGAAGTTTGTTGTCACGAAGGATTAGTTTGCTAGAAATGCAAACTTCAAGTATTTATAGACAAGTAAGTTTGAACACCAAGGAATTTCCAAAACCGAAAATATTCTCAAAGATATTCAATATCTTCCAAATTCGGTTTCCATAATTCCTGGAAATGCTCTGTCCAAAATATTGACCGAAAAACTCTTTGGAAAATCTCAACTAGTAAATGCACATTACTAATTCTCGATTTCCTAAAATAAAATTAAAAACCTTAAATAAAAGATTCTTAACTTATTTATGTTTCGATCCTGGGATTTTCTTCTTATAGTTATTAAGGAATAACTTTGAACAATAAAAGATAAACATTATTGCACGTGTTCAAAGTATGCCGACATCCTTACTTTGTAAGTCCTCTTTCATACTTACAACCTTGAAACCGATTTGCCACACTTCCAAACAAGTTTAGAATTGGTTCACCTGACTTTCAAAAACTATGTGCGATTGATCAAGAAACACTCAATCACAAATCATGGGTTTAACAGTTCTACCAAAACAAGTTTCGGTTCTACCTCAATGTGAGTATTGTGCATAGTCACACTAGCTTTCCAAAATTCGGTTGACTAGGTACTAGGATCGGTTCCCCATATATATATGGTATATAACTTATATGCGTTGCACATGTCCATAGGATCGGTTCCCATTTGCCTAAAAACGTGTTGCACATGTCCATAGGATCGGTTCCCCTTTCTGCTACAAACTTGCTGCACCTCATACGAGGATCGATTCCCCTTTGTGATGTGTTGCACCTCTTCATAGGATCGGTTCCCCTTTACCTAGAGTTGGTCATACACAAATCACAAACTCGATCATACCATCTCAGGTGATTACTTAAGATCGGTTTCACTAATAAAAGTCATACCAATACATAAGTCAGGCCTTTGTAAATAGTTTTACCAAGAACACAAACAAGTCATGAGCGGTTATACTAAATCACACATATTGGTTATTCATAATATATGCAATGAATAACAATACCAATAACGCATGGCGATTTCCTTGTCGATTCATAAACAAGTTTATGAACTTACTTCCTTAAAACACATGTATAACATTGTTTCCTATGATGAAATCCTCACCTCATACCCATACATAATCACAATAGAATTTAAATAATTATGTCGATGTCTTATCTACAAAGTTTAATGGTTAAGCAATAAACCTCGTATTGTATTCCTTAATACTATGTCTATCTAGAGTGTTCATGCTTCGCAGCTTTGTTTTCAATATGCACGACTTGAAAGATACGTTAGGGAATGAAACAGTTCAAGTCAAATATCACTAACCTCAAGTGGAAGGATGATGTTGTCGTTGTAGCTTCTTACTTATTCACTTTTTCAAGTCTTCGCAATACTTGTAATATCTCATATCCTAATACTTTCAAGCTAACCTATACGAAGTTGACTCTAGTACATAATCAAGCGACTCTTAAATGAGTTTTGATTCACTAAAATATGACAACTAAACTTGACATACCAACGCTTGGTAGGTTCAACCGAGCTATGCTCTAACAAATAGCAGCAAGATAATCTAAAATCCCTTCGATGTCGATCGTCCCATCATATACTGGTAAGTATAACTTCATCTTATATGAGGAATTAGTATCCACCTCGTCATTAGCTGTATTTAATTGATATCCCTCATCGCAAAAGAATTCGTGTCCCATCTCCTCATCTTCCATCTCAAACCGAGGTGTTCGCTTCTATGAACTTTCGATTCATGTCCAAACCTAAGACGATGTTGCACCATGTTAGGATTGTCTTGGGTAGTATTAATTATGGATGTTTCTCCTTCCGGTCATCTGCTTATGTATATGCTTATTTGGCATGGCATCTTCTCCATCTTCAAAATCCATGAAATTGTCAGGAGCAAAATCAAATTCAGAAAACCCATGAAAATCAAGAGTATTTTTTTCTCGTAAACCATTATTGTTTTGTTCGATCCAAGGAACTCTTAAAACAACAACACCCTTTTGATACCCAGGTTTGTCTATAGCTTCATACATATTAGCTTGCAGTCTTGGACCTGCTCTCGAAGTCTAACGGTTTTTGGTTCCATAACGATCACAACTCTCAAAGCCTCTAGAGTTGAATCTTTGCTGGTTCATATTCTGAAAACGACCATAAGGTCATCAATCTCTTTGACGATTATTCTCAGCATGGTCAGATTTAACTAGCCTTAAATATTTCATTGACTCTTATAGATCTTTCAAAAATTTTGTGTAAGATATCAATGTCTCCCCTATACCAGCAATGATGTTGTCTTGCGCTTCAATCATCAACATCATCGGGTCTTTTCCGCCATTCTTCTCACCAACGTTTTCACCATTATTCCCATCGGTAGTCATTTTGATTGAGTAATCTCTATCAATGACTTTCAGATCGAACTGTGGCTCTGAATCCACCTGATATGGCACGCGGAAGCAAATAGAAATAGTAACAAATATAAGGGAGAATCCATCCCCAAAACAGTAAAGAACAACTCTAATCCAAGAGTAAACAATTATAGTGACAAATTATCAATAAACAAGACAAGATAATAAATCAATAATAAGGTTGATTAACCAAAGAACTTACTTGAATAAATAATAAGGTTGATAACATGAGCTAATCCAAGCTGATTACAATGATAAACCAAATGGCTATTTATAGCCATGGAACTGACCTGAACTGTAGTCTATCCTAACAACTTAAACTCTTAGATATCCTGCCGATAACAATACTATCACTTATCTTATTTGACTCGGCTCTACCTAAATGCCACCCACATTTTTCCTAAATACCACCCATACTAAAAAACTTAATAATTTTGTTCTCAATATGAGTTGGGTAATAAAAACTCACCTCCTTCTCCAATAATCACCTTAATAATGTCCGCCGCACCCCTTCCACCACCTTCAATTTATACTTTTTTTTTTTGAAGAGCTTCAATCTACACAATAGTTTAATCATGAATATAATTAAGATTTTAATTTTTATTAGGATTTAAGCTTACGTTTAAGTCTTCATCTCAATCATGATATCAATTTTAGGAATAAATTAGGTTTTTTTTTTCTTTGACTGATTAGATTTGAATTTGACATATAGACTGATTTCAACAGGGGTGGGATTAGGCACTCTCAAATGGTTTTAATTTATAATTAACATCCATAGGTATAGCTTCAAAAAAAAAACCATGGATATGTTACGAAGGAAGTGGTGGTGGTGAGTGGGTGCAGTAAGACAAAGTGATAATAGGTGCAGGGTTCTATCAAGAAGCCAGTATAGAAGAAATGAGTTTTCATTACCCACTTTAGGTTAGGTGTTCAATTATTATTTGTTAAGACCATGAGTGACATTTAGGAAAATTGTGGGTGGCATTTAGGTGAAACCTTTGACTCCTGTAACTAACATACTCAAAGTAAATCCTAACTATAAAGTTTGAAAGACTAAAGACTAAGTAATGGACCTGCACTTGACTAACAAGACTCACATAATAAAAAGGCTTCAAATATGTCCCGTATCAGACAGCTGCTGGAGGGCCTCAAATTTGGTAATGATCATAAATTATGTTTGTGACCCAAATTAAACATACCTAACCTCGAATTGTACTGGCATGTCAAAACTTTTTTAAATCGGAATTGTTTTGACAATTACAGGATTCGAACCCCTAAATAGTCAGAGGAAGCATAAAAATTATCAGACCAATCGACGGTTCTCAACGAAAAAAAACAAAAATTAACTCGCCGATTAAAAGTTGGGTGGAAATTGAATCGTAGTGTTCAAACCCACCGGTATAACACACTCCCTCGTATAGATCTCGTCCACCTCTTTTTCTCCCTGCTTTTACTCTTTCCACAGACGAAAACCAAACCCCATTTTCCATCACACCATTTCTTGAACCCTAACAAGAAAACCCCAATTTTCGATCGCAACATTTCTTGAACCCTAACAAGAAAATCCCTTTCTCTGTGTTCTCTTACTGTGAAAATCAAAGAAGGTTTCATGGATTGCTTCAGCCGTCTACCATCAGAGATCAAATTGGAAATTCTAAGTAGAGTGCCAACCGAATCCATCCTTGAGTGTAAATCAGTGTGCAGAATTTGGAGAAATCTTCATCGTCACCCATCATTCTCTAAAATTCACTTCCATCATCACAACAATCACGACGATGATTCCGGTAAGTTGAGTTTTCTTGCTTCAACTAGTAGGAAATATATGGATTATGATAACCTAGAGTTCAAATATTTTGAATATAACAAGAATCATGACTCAGAAACGTCTATTGAGAGAATTAGAAGGTTTAATTTCAAACCTCCATTTAGAGATGCTAAGATTGTTGGTTCTTCTAATGGTCTGCTATGTCTTACTGGAACCCCATCTCTTTGTATTTGTAACCCCATAACTAGAGAACAAACCATGCTTCCTGAAATCAAGACACAGTATTGTGATAGTCATCAGAACTGTATGTGGACTAATGGGTTTGGTTACCTTTCTTCAACAAATGAGTACAAAGTTGTAGCAATACATGCTTCCTCGCAGCCCATATTTGTAGAAGTCCAGATATACACATTAGGCAGTCACAACGAATGGAGAAACCTTGGAAGATTCGATATGGACGTCTGCCAATCATCTTATGCGTTTTTACCACAAGGTATCTTTGTCAATGGAGCTCTTTACTGGATTTCTGGTGATTTAGAAATGATCTTTACCTTTGATTTGGCTGAGGAGAAGTTTTGTGAACATCTGTCACCACCTACTTTGCCGCCAAACAGTTGTTGGCTTGATAGTGCAATAGGAGTTTTGGATGGGTGTTTGTATATTGCTGTTTGGGAAGTTGTCGAAGGAGATGAAAGAGAATGGTATGACATATGGCTATTGAAAAAGAAGAATGATAATCATAGCATGAAAGAGCGCGATGGATATCAGTCATTGGGTTGGACTAAAGAGTTTAGGCTTGAAAATAGAAGATTAGTAGCTCTTACAAAGAGTGGCGGTGTTATAACTCACGTTACTGACCATGTGAACTGTTTCGATATTTACGACCCAAAATCTTCTACACCTAAGAGGTTTGGGGATCTTAAGGAATGTTATATTCATGAAATATTTCCTCACAAGAACACCTTAGTTTCGTTGAAAGAATTAGGGGAAGAAGATACAGAGATAATGGAGCCGATTGAAATTGAGAAGACAGGAAGACGTGATTTGCCTTTGGAGCAGCCGGAAGAGTTTGAGGCCCTGGATGCCTTACTTTCATTGAAAGAAATACGGGTAAAGGATAAGAAGATTATGGAGTCGATTGAAATTGAGGAGACAGAAAGCCATGGTTCTTCTTTGGAGCAGCTGGATGAACATGAGGCCAGGGATTCCTAGTTATAAACTGGTAATCTTCTTTGACTTTCATTTTCAATTTGGATAACAAGTAACCTTTGTGTGAACCTAAATGCTATTGATATTGTCTTAGTGGGTGATATATTTAGACTACTGATATTCTGTCTTTTTATTATCTATCCAACATTATGGGAGTGTTTATACTTTCTTAGGTTAAGCTAGATGGCTTTGTTAACTTTGCAGTTTGTTAGTGACTTGACCTTATCTGCAGGGCAGAGTATATATGATGTATACTTTGGTTACTTATTTTGTTTATGCATGTGAGTCGATTAAGTAAATGTAGGCACAATTGCTGAAAATGAGAGCTTTCCAGCAGTATGAGAAAATATTTTCGATTATGTTCATGTTACCACTTTAACAGTTAACTTTATCTGATAATAATAGGGATATATTATAGTTGTTTATATTCATGTCTAATGTTTTGATATTGCAACAACGCATGGCAGTTTGAATAGGTAACTGCACTGAAAAGTTTGTCTTCATTCGTCAGTAAATATCTTAGAACGATACAGTCAGCTAGGCAAAGTTATCCGTGATGACTAACATCAATTAGCAAGGTACGGACTACTACCAGGATTCAGAACAGTTTTACATACTATTAGCGAAGGTACCTCCTTACACACATTAGGCCTACTTGGGATAATTGCTCCATGCTCTTGCAGCCAAAAGCTTAATCTCCATGGTTCTTTTGCTAATCCGTTGTATTTTCTGTTCAAGTTATTTGGCCTGTATTGGTTAATAAAACTGGATTTAAAATAACAGCTTTGGAATTGAAGTTAATCACTGATAAATTGGCTTAGGTTTAAATGTCCCTGACATGCTGATATGACTTATGAGGATGACAGATTTTTTGATTTCATTGGCTTTTAGAATTAGTTCCCTGAGGTTGTGTCAGCATGTAGGTGTGCATCAAATAATCGTTGAAAAGTTTGTTGAAACATTTAAGTTTATTTCTCAGAATGTTTGAGATGTTTAGGCTCCAGCTATTTCAGAAGGCTTCAACCGCATGTTAATCGAAGAAGCAGGTTTATTCCTAAAACAATTTTCCAGGACAGGTTGCATTTTGCAACATTTAAAAGTTATAGCGTTAAACAATCATGGAACAAAATTATGTCAGAGGTCAATGTGGCCTTGTACCTAAAATATTGATAACTTTATATTCTTGCAGTATATTGGTTATTTCTCAGATAACACACTAAACTGTAGGTTTGCCGAAATGGTACTGCTAAATAGAAAGAAAAAAATCTTGAAAGATCTTGAAGAAAGAAACGACCCAACTATGGGAAGATGTTTCAACCATATATAATTTGAAGAAGCATGTTAATTTATCTCTAAATATGTTAGGCTGGACAGATTGCAGTAGTCTGGATTTTACCTTCATTACTTTATTCCTGTTTTTAGAACTTCCTCTTGAATTACTATCCACCTGAGTAAACTTGAGATGATGTTTAATGGGAACTTTCTCCATGTTGCCCAATTCATTGTTGCACTTGATTTCGAAGTCTTACTATTTTTTTTTGTTTTTACATTATACTCATAGTCATGGGTCGAAGATTAATATTGTCCTTATATGTTATTAATCGGATCAGCCTATAGGAGCTGACAAGTTGGGAGCATCATCGATCGATGCGTAAACTTGATATAAGAAGTATAACATGCAACATTTCTTTTGTAGGTACCTAACAACCTCTCACATAACTGACTACAACAACCGACTGTCTTTATTTTTGGTGGTTCCCAAGTGTCCAAACATGCACACAGTCTGTATCTTTGGATCAGTGGAGAAAAGTAAGTATGCGTAGACACTTTGGTTTCACTTCTGTAAAAGCTCTTTGATGACTTTCTTGTTTGTTAATGGAATATACCACAGTTCAGTTAATTGTTAACTTGATAGAAGATTGTGAATAGCAAACAACTCACTATTTTAAGACATGACATGAGATTTGTGATAGGAATACCTGCACAGTTTTTTTTGCGCCTTAACTCAGGGATATATCTACAGTTCTACACTAGAGTCTAGGATATGGCGTGAAAAGATTTGCACAGAGATTATTTAGTATCTCTCGTCCAACCTCTTATTAACTAGTAACTGCAGATATATGAAGCAGTCAGACACGTGCTTTTCCTACACACTAGGTAGGATAACAAAAATTCTCTGACATACAAACTACAAATAGAGTGGTTCACCTGTTTGCTTTTCCTGCATCAACAAGGCTTGCATACATGATTCACGAAAGCAAAGCAAATCTCATTCTAGACTTAGAAATCTTTTCAAAAAAAGAAAAAAAAACAAATCTCTGAACACCAAATACCCGACAAATACAAAGAATTTCATGGCCTATTTTTTTGAATCATAAGAAAAACTTGATGTCATGACCTAAATGCTGAAATCAAAAACTAAAACTTACGATGTGTTATTTAGTTGAGCTCGTGTCAGGTGTCCGACTCTGGACTCTCCTCTTGGTTCAGCTCGCGTCAGGTGCCTTTGTTGCTGGCCAATGACTCCTTTGAAGGGTTAAAAGGCTTTCAACATATGTTGTAAACATGTGAAACGGATGACCAATATAGGCACCTAACAAGGATATGGGACTTCCATCTCCGGTAATTTTAATTCTGGAGAAAGTCTTGTTTTCCCTATTGTAACAGTGAACCCAGATAGGCGATTCATAATAACCCCATAGCATTCTAAGATCAAGTACTCTGTCCCAAGCAACGACGTGAAACCGAATATTTGAATAGCTCCTGTCAAGAGGTAATGTAATAATCTCTTTAGTCCATTTGATGTTACTAGTATTTCTAGTACTGATGTTTTTGTCACATTCATCATCAAGTATCCACAGGTTGACATTGTGATCACCTGTGTTCTTTTTTATAGCTAGATGCCCATCCAACTCCATAAGATAGAACAATGTAGTACGCCTCGGGGCTCGGCCCCGGCTCGGCTAGGTACCGATCCCCGAGTATTTCCCGATCCCGAACGATCCCGGCCGAGTAACTCGGCCAGTCACATACCTGTGGATGGGTCTTTTATATAAGTCAGATAGCATCTTTCTTTCGTACGTGTCAACATTAACTGTCCCACCATCTATTTTGGAC